>BQNB010092792.1:0-15828 GCA_026074375.1 Tanacetum coccineum
TTGATATAAAGTTTGAGGTAGTAAATTGGAACAAAATTCAAACTTGGTTACTATTAGAAGATTTTCTTCTAACTTGTGCCCCCAAGCAAGTTAAAAGGATCCTACTGCGTACGTGTCACTTTCTGAATGACTAGTTAATGATTGTGGGGTCTGATGCTGAAGAACAATAAGGATCAATAAATAGCTGAAGAACAATAAGGATCAATAAATAGCTGCAAATCATTCAGAAAATGACACACAAGCTGTAGGGCTCATATTATCTTGTGCCCCAAAACCCAATTAATAAAGTTAAAAGAAGGAAAAATACATTTTATCTTTTTATATTTCAAACATCACGCTAAGGACAATGCGATCATTGGATCCACAATGTTAACGTAGAATATGTCTCCTTTGCATATTGTAAGACCGTCAGGTGTTGTGGCGTTGGGTCTGCGCAAACCAACGTGACACGGCGCTAAGCTAACGCCACTATGAAGTTGGTGCATCGTCATGGTGCGAGTGAGTAGCATGGTTTGCGCCAAATGAGATAAAAGTAAGCTGATGGGAATTGAAGTTAACATGAGTGTAGTGGAATCCGCTGCAAATTTGATCGGTTGTTCTATTCTTCATTCGCCCTTCAATTACTTAGGTGTTAAAGTTGGAAGTAATATGACTCGAATCAGCTCGTGGGACGATGTTGTTTATAAGGTGTCCTCGCGCCTTTCCAAATGGAAGCTCAAATCTCTTTCCATCGGTGGTCGTCTCACCCTTTTAAAATCGGTTCTCACCTCGACTCCGCTTTATCATATGTCGATCTACAAGGTTCCTATGGGTGTTTTTAAAAAATTGGAATCCATTAGAAGGAATTTTTTCAACGGTAATGATGGATCAGTTAGAAAACATACTTGGTTTAATTAGAGTAAAGCTCTCGCTTCTAAAAAGAATGGGGGCCTTGGAGTATCCAGTTTTTTCGCTTATAATCATGCTCTCCTTTTTAAGTGGGTGTGGCGTTTCTTTACAGATGGCTCGTCTCTTTGGTCTTCCTTCATTAAAGCTCTGTTTGGCAATCACGGGGCTCTCGAGAATTCTTTACAGACGCACCGAAGATCTACATGGATTGACATTATTAATGCTATTAAGGCGCTCAACGATAAAGGTATCAATCTTTCTTATTTTATTCGGAAGAAGTAATTAGGTAACGGTGGAGACATTCTTGTTTGGGGTCTGACATTTGGTTACGGCGACTTAGCCTTTAAAGACCGCTTTCTAAGAGGTTGTAGGCTTTGTGGCTGAGAGGAATTCTATTTGCTTTAGCTGAAAAATTATGGACATACTTCCATATGTCTTTCTTTTCGTCGTACCTCTCCAGAGGGGGTATTGCACAGGAGTCCCTCAACTCGCTCTGGCCATCCCTGCTTACGTGCGTACGAAGTTTTTCTCCCATTATGGATGACCGATGGAGCTGGGCTTAGAAGGTTTCAGGTTTGTTTACGTGTTTTGTCTTCTTCGTTCTTTTATCGACGATATTTTTCTGCCTAATGCTGGTGTCTCAACGCGGTGGATCAAGGTTCTTCCTATCAAAATTAATGTGTTTGACTGGAAGGTTTTTTTGGACGCTTTGCCTACAAGAATAAACCTGTCTCTTCGAGGAATTGACATTCCCTCGATACAATGTCCTATTTGTAATTTAGCCGTGGAATCTTCGTCTCACATTTTCTTTTCATGTCATGTGGCTCGCAAAGTGTGGCGTAAAATCATGATCTGGTGGGAGCTCGATGATCCTGCTTTTCATTCCTACAATGAGTGGCTTCTTTAGATCGTTAACATACGCTTGCCTAAACAATTGAAGGGATTTCTCGAAGGTATTTGCTACGTGATGTGGTGGCTCATTTGGAAGTTCAGAAATCTTTTGCTCTTTAGTGATTCTCCTCCTAAACAGGAGACTCTGTTTGATGACGTAGTCCAAATGTCGTATTTGTGGATGAATAGTCAGTTTAAGTCTAAGATCAATTGGATCTCATGGTTAAAAATCCCCAATCGTATTTGTTTGTAATCTTTTCTAGCTCCTTGCTAGTAATTTCAATAAAATTTTCGCCGTTCAAAAAAAACTATTTAGATCTTGAGAAAAATGTACCAACCTTTCACGGGATGGGATTACTTTGACTGTAAAAAAAGAGTGATGAGAAGGGCCTGTTTGGTTTAGGGTGTTGGACTGGGTTTTGGGTTATAAATTTTAAATCACTTGTTTGGTTGTCAGTTATATCATTACAAGGTTAACAAACCCTAAGATTTTTACATATCTATGGCGTTAATTATGCATGTGATATGTTCTTGAATCATGAGGTAAGCAATTAAAAAGCTCTTTTTCCATGTGGGAGAAACTTTGTGGGTCAAAGTATGCGGTCAAATGAGGAAGTTACTTGTGACTTAAGAGTAGTCATTAATGAAATTTGACCACTAATGTAAATAACCCAAAAAGAAGTTGACTTTTAGCTAAAACAAAAAATCTTTCCAAACGGCTTTACCGAAATTTCCAATAATAATCACATTTTCACATGTCATGTTTACTCGTTTTCTCTATAGAAACTCGCGATGGTTGATCCACATGTTATTAAATTAATATTCTATTAAAGTCGTATAAAATCATGTCGAGAAATATCAAAATAGTATGAAATTCTGCTTTTTAGACGAATATCCGCGTAAAGCGACAAATAATTATATTTGTGAATTATTTTTTATGGTTCAATCATTGATGTAAAACGCGTGTTTTTAAAATTAATATATTGTGTGTTTTATTAAAAAGTTGTCAATCGACTAATCAAACATGTATTGCAATGAACTTCATTTTCTGCATTTTAACGTTATAGGTTACTATTAGTAAGGTTAATTAGACGAATAGTTATATCCTTTTCTAAGTTAAGAATGTATAAAGACAAACAATTGTTTTTCCTCTAAGGGGGTGTTTTGGCTAAGCTTGTGAATTGGGCTTATGTTTATGTTATACAAGTGGCTTATGGCTTTTTAGAATCGATAAGCTTAAGATGTATTAAAAGATACTTTAAGGTAATTTTGACAAACTATATTAAAAAAAAAAAATTTTAAGATGTATTAATTTTGACAAAATATATTAAGATGTATTAATTTAAATTTGAAAGTTCAAAATTCAACATTTAAAATTTCTAAGAAAAAATAAAATCTTTATAAGTAGTAGAAATATACAAGTACTTTTAAACCACCAGGGAGGCAAGAAGGACTTTCGGTCCATCACGTCCTTCCATTAGGTAAGGCTAGTCAGCTACAGATCCGGTCGACCGACTTATCATTCTAAGTAGTCCGAACCTAATCGGTCGTCGGTCGCTCATTGTAGTAGGGTGGTAGAGATCCGTTGAAGGTCGAGGCTGGTTTTTTGTTGTGGTAGGTCAGTGGACAACAAACCAAGATAAAACAAACACTTTTGATAGCCTTTTGTTGTATATATTTTTTTTTTTAAATGAAGGACGGTAAGAGTCCCCCCTTTGGGTTTTTATATTGAATCAAACTGTTAAAAAAGTTGAAATAAGATATGGATTTATGTTTAAAATAATAGACAAATCGTTTGCCAGTTTGCCGAAGAGGAAAGACTGAAGTGGCAAAGATTTCTACCTTATATTTCTCTTGGTTGAGAAGTATTTTGGCAAAGAATTCTTACGAGATTTATTACTATAAGTATATAAATTTGACTACACCAAGCCCAATCAAGCTTGAGTAAGACCTTGTCTTCCAAAAGCTGATAAGCTTGATTTGGTGTTTTATAGAGGAAAATACCACCAGTTGCGGCATTCAGAACTTCTTGAGTTATTTCACTTAGACCATGATAGAAGATTTTAATGATATTACCTTTGGACAAATTGTGACCATGACAGTTTCGGAGCATTTCCTTCATACGAAGCCAAGCATCAGTTAGAGATTCGTTTTCATGTTGAGAGAAAGCTCGAATTTCTTCGAGTAGTCGGTCGAAAAGAGCTGGGGGAAAGAATCGGCTAATGAAAGCGGTTCGGAGTTCATCCCATGTTTCGATAGTTCCTTCGTTGAGTTCATCCAACCATGTTTTTGCTTCCCCAGTAAGGGATAAGGGAAACATCATTAGGCGGACGACTTCATTTTCGGTATCTCTGTATTTAACCATATCGTAGATTCTGAGGAATTCGAGAATGTGTTTATGAGGATCGGTTTTGGTTCTACCATCGAATTGATTTCCTTTGACGAGGGTCAAGTGGTTACCTTTGATAGCAAATTCGTTAGCAGTTTTAGGAATAGTGATTATGAAACCAGGAGTCAGAGCAACAACACGGTCAGCAGCCCACATGGGTTCATCATCTATTGGGAAAAGATTTTCAATAGTATCAAGAAAGTGACGGAAGTGGTTGATGTTGAGAATTGGTGGATAGACAATTCTT
This sequence comes from Tanacetum coccineum, assembly GCA_026074375.1. Lineage (NCBI taxonomy): Eukaryota > Viridiplantae > Streptophyta > Magnoliopsida > Asterales > Asteraceae > Tanacetum > Tanacetum coccineum. Next base: position 4,416 of record BQNB010092792.1, read on the forward strand.
GGGTTTTTAGGTGGATTGTTTCTTTGATCGAATGGAACTCTTCTGTTTCATCGACGACGTCTTCGATTCAGAATACGTTCAGGTTCAAGTAACGGTTCAACAAGTTTAGAATTAGAAGCACGTGTATGCATCCAAAGGAGAAATTGTTTTGGTCAGTTTGCCAGAAAACTGTACGGCGATTTTTGAAAATGAGGGGGAGTTATAGTAATTTTCCAGAGTTTGACTACAGAACAGCTAAGAAATCTCCGGAAGCGGCGCCAAAAACATTGATGTGTTTCAAAAGCTTTAAATTTATAAGACTGAAAATACCGATTAATTATGGGAAACACACGGGTAAAAGTATAACCCATGTATGTAGTATAATCTTTTTAGGTAAGACCAGGTCGTTCCACAGGGATTAAAGTAGTGTTCAAATAATCAGCAAGAGAATAGACTTTTACTATTTTAAAAGTAACTTTAGTTTTACCAGTGATAATAAAGATGACTACTCGGATAGTTGAAAATAATTTATAAGTGTTTGAAATAATTTGACCATGAGAGTGGGTCATTAATTTATAAAGGCTATTTCTCGTCAGAAAACGTTTTCACAAATCAACTTGGTTTAACTTAAGACTTATATTTAGTTAACTAGACCAAATGTGTCACTCAAATAATCCAGTTACTATTATATCAAAGCTTATTTTGTTTATCAATTTACGAAAGTGGATTTCTCAGCACAGACGTTAAAGACCATAGACAAATCTTTAAAACCACATAGATCATAACGGGTCTTTTGACCTATACCGATATGATTATATAATCTAGGTTGATAAGCAAAAGTAGATAAGATAAGATATGACAGGGTTGCAATATAAGCTTAAGATTAAGATGATCAAGATTATACCAAACGCTTATTCATTATCGTAACTTCACCGAGTAGTCATGAGAGATTTAGCCTCTCATGGCTAAGGAGTTCATAACAAAATCACACTTTACATTAACTTCCATAATTTCAACAACTAAGTAAGAAAACTTCTTCGTTCTTGATCGTTAGATCTTTTTCTTCAAGAGAGGAGGTGTTTCTAGGTGTTTTGGTTGGTAGTAGGGAAGTGTGTGTGTGTGGAGTAGTGAGAGTGATTGTGTGTGGGATGATTTGGAATGCAAAAATCGTCCTCTATTTATAGGCTAAAATTTGGAAAAAGTGCGCCGGTTTTAGAATTAAGTGCGGCGCACTTGAGGAGTTAATGCGATGGTCATTTAATGTTTTGACTGGAAGTGCGGCGCACTTACAAATAAGTGCGGCGGTTTTGGTGAGTTAATGCAGGTGCATTTATTAGACTTTAATTCTTCTGACTTCGGGAAAAGTGCGGCGAACAAAGATATAGGTGCGCCGGTTTTAGAGGCTTCATAGGAAAGTGCGGCGAACTTTGTAGAAAGTGCGGCGAACTTCTTGAACTTTTAAATAGAAAATTTTCTTTTCTTGTATTCGCCTTCCAAAGTGTGTAGATCTTTGAGCTTGAGTCTTTAGAGTCTTCAAGTGAACCTATAAGCAATTTAAGCTTGATTAAGTACCAAAAGTTCACGAGAAATGATAAAATAAACATAAATAACGCCATAGAAACATGTATAATTTAGGCGTTATCAAATCCCTCCACACTTAGCTTATTGCTTGCCCTCAAGCAATAGAAGCGAGAAAATAAATTCATTTATCGTGACGTGGAGAAAATTGGATAAGAGTTTGCATATTAGATAACTTTTCAGGCGTAGACATATAACATAGCACCTCACATAGGGATAGTGTTTGATTTTAGAATTCACTCAGCCACTCAGATAGGGTTTATATGATTTTTGAGAAGAACACTCAATTTGCACAGACATAATCTAGACAGCTACCATAGGCTTGTACTTAACACATAAACCTGACCGAAGGGCGGAACTTGGGTACTAGAGAGGATTCAATCTTCATGCGCCAAACATAAGCCTTTATTTCTTTTGAACTACTATAGCATAACTTTTTTTTATACCAAATGCTTCTTCTCTTGACTTTCAGATATTTCAGCAACATAACTTTATACAGAGCGCTTGCGAGAATAAGAACTTGCGAGATATACTTCATGTGATAGGCTTCGGTCTAGTAAATGATGATTAAACACAAGTTCTAGAGCTTCTAAATTACCGGCTCTCTCAAACATAATTTTCAACCAATACCAATGTTCCAGAAAAGGCGACAAAGACCATACGTACACATCCGTAACGACGGAATAGACACATATGACTGCAATCAAACCTTAACTCGAACAAGCTAAAGGCATCAATTATCTTAGGTACCAAAGGTGGATACCCGAATATTTTTAAGGCTTAGATTCTCACAATTTAGTGGACTGGGGTGTGCTAGCTATAATGTCAATCCGGTTGGACTTGCCTTACTAAGAGCATTTTTTAATTTTGAAAGCGTATAGTTAAGATTTTTCTTTTATGAAATATTAGTTTGGAAAATAAATTTTAAATAGGGCAAACATAGAGGGATATGATTAATTTTTCCTATTTGGCTCCCCTCCACACTTAAGTTGAACATTGCCCTCAATGTGATAACTGATAATAGAGATAAAATAGGGAAAATTAAAGGAAAACGGTACTTCCCGGGGTATAGAGAAATGCATAGCTGCGGTAGAGCTTCTCAACTTCCTGTCTATAGTTTTTCCTAATTATTGAGACGTTTGGTGGTTCAGTTAAATTGTGGGATGATGTATGTGATTCAGTAATAGGTTGATTGAGCCTGAGGTACTAGGTGTGGTTTAATAGATTGAGCCATGTGGGTGTCTGGTTTGTGTTAAGGATCTAGTGGAATTGTTAATCTTCCCCACTGACCAGTTTGGTCAATAACAGCATTAGTGGCAAAAAAAAAAAAAATAAAGGTGTTTCCTCCCTAAATATCCCTTTGGTAACCCTTCTCATGTTACTAAACAATTTTGGTGTAAGGGTAGGAGTGATATACATTCTTTTGTATGAAGAAAGCAACCTTTTCCTTTTGTTCAAAAAGATTTGAATAAATCTTGGATACATTAGAAATTTACTTTGATTATCCAAGTTTTTCACCATACCATCAAAAATCAATTTTGAAAAATTAAAAGTCCTATTTGTGGCCAAGCAAATTATAGCAGTTGCTATATTACTACTAAATTGTTCCCAAGCTGTTTTCTTTGGACTTAAACAATGAAGAATGGTATGGATCATGAACTTCCACTGAGGGGAAAATGGCCTTTTTGAAAAGTTAATTTATCAGAAGTAATGGCATACCCCATCAGTGAGAGTTGAGTCTCAAAAAATATTAAGGGGGGGTTTTTAAAAAAAATTTTTATTTTTTGTTAACAATGAACTGAGACCACCAGCATCTGCTAATTAGAGATATTTCCTAACAGATGCTATAGTAACAGTTTTAACATGACCATCGACTGTGGCAGTTATTTCTTGTTCCCCATTATCAAGTGTATTGACAGTAGCAGTCTGCCAAAACTGTTTGATGTGAGAATCATAGATAGTAGGATTTTCAGAGAGAGCAAACCTGATGTGAGAAGCATTTAGAAAATCCACTATCTGATGAAAGCCTTCACTTCCATCTGTTTTCTCCAAGAGAGCAACCATGTTGTGTTGATCACAGTACTTCAAATTTGCCATTGTAGATTATGAAAGCAGTTGAAACAGCAAGATTCGAATTAAGTGATGGGTTTAGGTACGCGTTTGAAAGTTATGTGTGTTGGGTGAAAGCAATTGAGATTTGATATAGAAAGCGCTTAAGTTTTTTCTTGGACCGACTCGATTAAGGTTTGAACTTTATCTTAAGAAAGCTTTATGAGGGAAGAAAGATCAAGATATTATCCAAACTATAAGAAACTATAAGCGAAATATTTGGCAGAAATATCTCAACGGCTATATTTAATTGCCAAAAATCGGTTATGCTCCAAACAGTATTAACGGTATCCCAGCAGTACTAAGTTAAGCCTAGCAGTATTAATATTTGGCCTAGCAGTACTAACTGTTGCTCACCGTGGTATATGAGTTGCTATCTAACCAGTTTTAACTCTTTCTGAAATAATTATACACCAACATGCCTCAATTCATCACAAGCACACTAGAAACAACTAGATAGACATGTGAGAATTTATAAGGATCCATATTTATGTACAACCCATGAATAGAAAGTAGATACTGGTAAGCAAACCGTTGTATAAAGTTCCATTAATTCCTTTAGTTTCATATTGTCCTCCCCACTTCTAAGTGTGTTAACTCTTGAGAGAGGTGGATCATTAGACTATTTAGATGTAGTCTCAAACCTAGTTTGAGCTTCTACACCCCCCAATATGGTAACTTGGTCTAGCGGCCCCCAGACATATTCTGGGCGGCCCCCAGATATATCTGGGACCGCCGGCAGCAAGCTTGTTATAGCGTTCATTCTTTTCTAAATCCATAACCAAACACCTCCTCTCTTCTGCTATGAGCTGACGTCTACTTTGCACCTAAACCTATGCCTAACATATCTCTAAAGATCAATGGGTCATCCTCATATCCTAATTCTTATAAGCATCATTGCTTATAGTGTTAATAGTCAAGTGAATTTCATAATGAAATGCGTCTCATTCTCAAACACAATCCTTACAATCGTCATACTTATAAATTGATCCTCACTTCTTGTAAACCTCCTTTCTCGAATGGTCTTTTCACTTCTAAATGATTCCTCTCTTTCTTAATAGTCTTCTCACTTCTAGTAGTCGTCTCACTTCTAATAAGTCTTATCTTCTCTAACGTTTCTTCTGACGTCTAAACGTTTCTTCTCTTTTAATAGTCTTGTTACTATTAGAATTCCTCCTATATCCCTTGACAAATTAGTTATTTCTTCCAAAATATTTAAGTAATTTGTGAAATGCAAATGTCACTCCTTCGCTAAACTTTACACTTTCTAAAAGTGAAGAACATAAAGAAGATATTTAATCTTCAAGTGTTATTGAGTCACCACATTGTTGAGTCTCTCATATTCTTCCACCATGAAAGAACTACCACCTCTTTTCACATCCCACTTTGTTCCTCAACATTGTCAACCAACAAAACACCAAACAAACCTTTAAATTCCCCATCATCCACCTTTGTCTCGATATATCTATCTTTTCTATCAACCTCTCGTCAACACGTTCCTTCTTTAGAATCACTCATCCTTTCCTACTTTTTGACTCTATGTAATCATTTTCATTCACATCCAAAAGCACATCGTCTCCATCCTTGTCTTGTTTTTCTTTTTATTCTTTTAGAGTATATATATATATATATATATATATATATATTTTGACATATTATTAAGTGTCATTCGTCTACTTTTAAAAGGTCATTCTCATAATATTCTTATGTCAATCAATAAACGAATCCCATTCTCGTTTATTAAAAGTTGGTCTAATCTTTCTCCATAAACATACGTCTCGATTCTTTTTATTTCATCATTTAGGCTGTTTTTAAAATAATGACTACTTGTATCTAGTTTCTACTTCTCTTTCAAAGTGTCATCTTCAGAATAATAAAACCTAGAAGTGCATGTCTAGTTCCCCGCTAACGTTTTGCTATATGTATATGTGCACTTGTCTATCAACTTTGTTTTGTAGCACAATAATATCTTGATTCATTGGTACCCCAAACAAGGGGGAGCATACACCAAGGGGGAGCACTTCTTGAGCATCGATGGTAATTTATTTGATCCATGGATCTGTTAGAGTCAATATACAAGGAATATAATTACCATGGGGATGCAATAAGCAAAGGGGAGCTAAGAGGTATGTGGTTTAATAGCATGGATTTAGTTTAACCATGATGATAGAAGACTTCACTAGGATGATGCAAACTCACCTTTATAGGAAGATAGGATTAGGGATTGTCAAATACAATGAAGGTTTGATTCATACTCCAAATACTTCACCTCCTCCACTTCAAAATCACCCTAAACCTTAAGGTCATCCTATTATAACTTTAACTTATATATTTGAAGTACCTACTTTCTTTTCATGTCTTCTTCTCATCTATCACGACATCCACTAAATTATCCAAGAAAAACAAAATTACCTCAACTGTATTTCTCATGTTGTCTTCTCATTCCTCCAACCAATATACTTGGATCACCTACCTTTTCCTCATTCCTTCAACCCACACTCAAAGTACCTACCTTCTTGTCTTGCCTACTTCTCACCTCTCATGACCTTTTCTAAACTATCCAAGGAACACACAATCACCTTCACCTTTATTTCTCACATCTTCTCCTCATACCTCAAACCTATATACTCGGAGCACCTATCCTCTTCTCATTCCTCCAACATATATACCTATTTAATCTATACGATCTCTTTATGTTTTGGTGATAACAAACATGTAAACTATAATACATAACGTAAAGTATGCAAGTTATACGTAATCACAATCATCAATCATTACATATCACAACCACTACTTATGTCTCAGAGTCCTGCATCAACACTGACATTTGATTGCACCCAAGTGTAAATCACATAAGGGTATGTACAAACAAATTAAACTTGTAGGATAACCAAAGAAAAAATATTTTTTTCTTAACCTACATTTCTACAAAAGTATTTTCACAAAAATAAATAAACACAAAATACATTTAATAAAAGAAATGTATGTTATATTTAAATATAAAATTTAAAATCTGTTGTTACCTCCCAAAATGAAAGCTTCTAAACCATATACTACCTTCCCCACAAAAGATAAAAAAGGGAGCGGAGTCTAGTGGCGGCCCCTTATAGGCCTGGCGCCCTCCTTATACATAAGGACCATCAGGACCGCCGTTGCCAGACTGTTAGCTTTCAGCTCCTATAAATAGTGGGTCATCTCTACTCATTTTCATAACCCTTTTGCATGATTTTCTTTCAGTTCCTTCTCTCTCTAGATCTCACTAAATCTCTCTAAATCTTTGATCATTCAACTTGGTTAATCTTGTTTAAATGTGATCAAATCTTCTATCATTTTCTCCTTTCCTCAAGTGCAAGAGAAGAACTTCAGTCATTTACAAGAATCTGAAGTTATGTAGTCTAGTTAGACCATTGTTAACATTTGTTACATAAATAGATCGAGTCCATTAATCTAATCCTTTAGTATTGTGTATATCCCAATGGTGTTAATATTCAAAGGGTTGATTATGGGTTGGTTAGTATTTAAGGCTTAAAATTACATTGGTGAAGTGTAGATTGTTCAGCTAAGCTTAGGAGACTCCGACATCAGTTTAGTATCAGAAAAATAAATAAGCACGCGGTTTAGTGTTAGGCCATAGAACACAAGGTTTGTTAAGTTGTGCCAAAAACATAAAAAAACGTGTTTGGTTGTACCCGAGATATAACTCGACAATCTAGCTTAGAGTCAGAAATAATGTATGCATTGGTTATAAGGTTTTTCTTCCGCCAAAAAGGAGCTTGTTGATTAGTAAAGTACTCTCGAGTTGATACCGATGGGAGCGGAGTAGGGCGAAGAGGAGCTTCATGACCGAACCACTATAAATCACCGTTCGGTTTGCATTTTCTTTTACCTTTCTCTTTACTTATGTCTTTACATTTATCGCTTTACTTTTACACTTGCATTTGCTTAGATTGTGTGCCATTGTTGTGTATGTTGTGTTAGTCATGATTTTATAGCTCTTTGTAGTAAACATTGTGAGTGTGGATATATTGGTAGAATATGCGCTAGTTATTTTAAATTCATTATCGACACTTCTTATATTGCGTCAAACTTGATTGGTGATTTGATACAAATGATCGAGTCTGAAAACCTCTTCTGGAGGCGGTCCCTTTAAATAGAGCGGCCCCCTGATGTACTAGGTGGCCCCTATATATTTATGGGACCGCCGACAGTGAGTCTTGTAAAAATTGATATAAAAGATTTAAAGTTTTTAAAAGGAAAACGAAATTCCTCACCCACCCCCTCTACGATACTCCACACAAATAAACAAGTCAAACCTCTTGAAGGAACAATATTCTTTAGATTAAAACTGTACATGTTGTTATGTCTGGGAACTTTAAGCAAGACTTGACTTTCATCAAGTAGCTTAAAGTCAGGAGATAGAACAAGACATTCAGTCTCAGTAAAAAGAACATTGTTTTTCTTGTCACACATTTGTGAGACAGAGAAAAGATTAAACTTAAGTTCCTTTACAAAGTATACATCTTCAACGTGTAATTTCCCAGTCCTAATTTTACCTTTTCCAGTAATTTTACCTCCTTTAGGACTTCCTCCAAATGCAACAAATCCACCATCAATCTCTTGATAATTTGTAAGAAATGACTTGTTTCCAGTCATATGCCTAGAGCATCCACTGCAAAAATCCCCTTGACCTATAAAAGTATATTGTGGAATACCCTGCTCTTAAAATGAGAGAATTAGTTTTCTCTTGGGGACCCAAGCCATTACTGACTTAGTCTGCCTTGTAGATCAACAAGTCAAATACTTTTGAAGCGTTTATGATCCACGATCTTTAGAGGTATTGGTCAATAACATTCTTGTTGTCCTCCCTAATCCACATGCTGAGGACTTAACAGCATTTTTCCCATTTCCCACAGCAGCACTAACTACTGTTTTTGGCCCAGCAGTAGTTACATTGTTAACCCTAGTAGTTTTAACTTTTTCATTAAAAATATTGGTTTTAGCTGCTGATTGTTGGTTAAAAGCCCTTCTTACTGGTGAATGTGCTTTAAAATAAGAATATGTTTTGGGTAATGCATCATTCACTTTTGATTTATGGGCAGCAGTATTAACAGGCCTGGCAGTACTAATTGATGATGCTGCTCTTTGAGAGCTTTGCTTAGTAGTATTAACTGGTACTTGTCCTAACTTTGTTACAACTGCTGTTGGAACAAAATTCCTTTTAGGATGTGGGTGAGTAAATTTATTTTGGTGGTTCACCTTCTGAGCATTGTTCCATTCTAGTCTAATTTCCCTTTGACCAGTAACCATTCCCTTATTATTCAACACTGGTTTTTCTGCCATTTTCTTGTCATGAAAATCACAGTCTTTGATTAATTGGTTGAAACTCCCACATACAAAACAAGCTTGCTTTATAAACTCAAAACCATTTCCTACTTTCTGAGTCATTATTCCATTCCAGTTTCTTCTATTATCCCTAGGACTTTGACTTAACCTAGGATACTCTTCTTGCCTATGTGTGTTTTCCTTATTAGCAGATTTTACATTCTCATCAGATTTGACAAAATTGATTTTAGTTAACTTTGGTTTTGTCTGATCAGGTTTAGGTCTAAACACACTATCATTATCACTATCATGTCCCAATCTTCAATGATAGGAGCACTAGGCCTAACAGTTTTAGGCTTTACTACAATATCCTTACTAGTCTTAGATATACTAGTTTCATTTTCACTCACTTTAGTCTTATAGACAGAATCATCTAACCCAACAAAGGATAAGTCAGGTCTTGAGGGCATGTAGTTCCTAGTGTAAGGAGGGGGAACTGCATGAAACCCTTCACCTGTTTTGAATCTATCATTTACTAGACTATCATCCACATCACTTTCTCTAATGTTAAACACACTATAAACCAATTCACTATCATTTATTTGACTATCATAACCAAGACCAGCTTTGTCTTTAGCACTTATTTAACTATTTATCAATTTAGTTAGATTCTTTGATGATTCTTCAAATTTTTCTAGTTTAAGTTTCAAATCATCTTTCTCTTTTAAAGCTTCTTCTAACTGATTTTTAAGGTCTTTGATAGAAATGTCTTTCACTTGGACATCATACTTTAAAAATGCAATATCTTCTTCATAAACAGCTTCATTCTTTTCATGAACAACTATCCTAGCTTCTAATGATTCTAATCCCATTTGATAACCTATAATTTCTAGATTAGATTTATTAAGAGCATCACGCTGTTGATCATACTATTTTTGAAGAGTTTCATATGATTTTAAGCAATCTTTAGAGCAAGTATGTACCTCAGAGTCTGAACTTGATGAACTTGATGAACCTTGGGATGTATAAGCCATTAGAGCAAAGTTTGTGATCCCTTCTTCAGCCTAAAAGCTCCAATCATAACCACCTATCCCATCTTGAACAACCAAGGCATTTGCAGGAGTCTCCACTGGTACAATCCTTCTTGGAGCATCTCTATTTCTATTCCCCTGATTCCTTGGTGCCCTGCATTCTCTAGCAAAGTGACCTCTCCTGTGGCAGTTGTAACATTCAACCTTTGTCTTATCAAAGCCAATAGTTTCTTTGCCATTGAAATTCATATTCCTTCCTATCTTCTTTAAGAATTTTTTCACCCTCATGGTAAGCATGGCCACCTGCCATTTAAGATCTATCTCTTCAAGATCATCAGTATCAATCCGCTCCAGATCTTCATTGTCCAATTGTGGACAATTAGATTGATTAGCAAAGAAGGAAAACATGACATCATCAGCATAAGTTGAGGAAGAAGCTTGTCTTTATGAACTAGCAGTAGAAACTTCATGAGCAGTATTAACTGCTTCATTAGTACTGCTAGTGTTTTCTGAAGATACAAAAGCCACATTCTGAGAGTTTGAGCTTGAGCTTGATTGGCCTTTAATCTCAGCTTCATACACCTTCAAATTGTTGTACAAATCATCCATGCTCAATGTGTCTAGATCAGATTTGTTTCTCATGATTAAAGCAATATTGTTCCAAGCTGATGGTAGACTTCTCAGTAACTTCAGATTTGCATCTTCCTGAGAGATAACTTCACCATAAATTTCCAATTGCTTCAGAATGGTTTTTTGCATTTTCTTTGATTCTTTGTTGCCTCCAAACCAGGCCTTAATTTTTTCCCATAAGGTCTTTGAATCCTTGATTCCATGAAACTTTAATAGGTGCTCATCAGGAATGGCCAACAACAGAGTGCTTTTTGCTTTTAATGATCATTCTTTATTGCTAGCTTTTGTTTAGTAGTTTTAGGAGGAATAGGACCTTCAGTACCAGCACTAGCTGATGCAATAGCAGGTGCATCACCATTCACAATAACCTCCTAAAGAGCAAAATTAGTGTGAGTAAGATATTGCTCCAGAGATCATAGTCTCTTGTTTTGAGTACTGGAAGTTTTAGTGTAGACACGGTTTGGGTAGTTTCTGATTGTGACTCCATCTTCACTTTGAATATGAGATCTTGTATAGATGTAGTGTTCTTCTTATTCAAAGTTTCTCAACAAGCTTTGATACCACTTGTTGATCCCTTTTGAACAGATCTTACTTAGCTTGTTAAAGCTTAGTTGTGTTGGATAGATCCAAAACAACTATAGTAGAAACTAAGATTGTAAATACTACAAACTATGTGGAATCTAGCTTGTAATACTAAGAAGAACAATGAAACAGTAAAAACAAGATCTTTACTAAACTTTCAATATATTGAATACTAACTATGA
>BQNB010092793.1:2496-26528 GCA_026074375.1 Tanacetum coccineum
TTCAAATAGCCAAAGCTCAGATCTCGCTGGCTAGGACCATATGTAGTAAAACTTCAGTATCCATCTGAATATGTTGAACTATATGGAAAAGATGGAAAAACATTCACTGTTAACGGCTACAAACTAAAACTATATCATGAAGAAAAAGATTATAATGACCAAAGGGAAGCAGTCACTCCCTTCATTATGAAAGAATAATCACCAGAAGTAGGAGTCTAGCTAACGACTCTCTTAAAAATTAAGCGCTTCTCAGAAGGTAATCCGTGCTTTATTTAAGTGTGGAGGAGTCCCTCCTCCATATAACTCCACTCATCTACTCTATTTTCATTTTCTAAAAAAACCCCCCAAAAATATTTTCTTTTTATGTGCTTTTTTATTTACTTTTGCAGGTAACATAGCTTAAGCCTGGAAAAATTATAACGAATGCTCAAAGATAGCTCTCTCGCAGCTACATTTCCCTATGCCCCAGGAAGTACTGTTTTCCCTTAATTTTCCCTATTTTCTAGTTTATCAGTTATCACATTGAGGGTAATGTTCAACTTAAGTGTGGAGAGGAGCCAAATAGGAAAAATTAATCGTATCCCTCTATGTTTGCCCTGCTAAAAAATTTTCAACTGATATTTTATGAAAATCTCTAAAAATATATTTGCTTTTCTTTTAAATACAAAATATGCTCTTAGTAAGGCAAGTCCAACCAGATTGACACTATAACTAGCACAAAACCAGTCCACTAAATTATGAGTTTAAGCCTTAAAAATTCGGGTATCCACCTTTGGTACCTAAGATAATTGATGCCTTTAGCTTGTTCGAGTAAAGGTTTCTTAAAGTTCAAGGCTTAAGTTTTGGCACAAGAGATCAGTATATGCTATTCACTCTCATCAGTATCAAGTTTTGCCCCTTTGATATTTTATCTGGTGCTCACGCCCTATCGGTCATGTTTATGTGTCTAGTACAAGCTTATGGTAGCTACCTAGATTATGTCTATGCATCTGAGTGTCTTCATAATTATAAACCATATCTGAGTGGCTTGAGTGAATTAAAAATCAAACACATTTTTTTGTGAGGTGCTCTGTTATGTGTCTATGCCTGAAAAGTTATCTAAACCAGTAAACACTTGTGAAATCCAAATTTTCTCCACGTCACGATAAATGATATTGTTTTTCTCGCTTTAATTGCTTGAGGGCAAGCAACAACTAAGTGTGGAGGGATTTGATAATGCCTTAATTATACATGTTTTTGGCGGCATTATTTTTATATATTTTATTATTTCTCGTGAACTTTCGATACTTAATAGCATAAATGAAGTGCAGGTTCACTTGAATTCATCCCGAGATCAAAAGGAATAAAGTTCAAGTGTTTATAGTAATTGAAAAGCAAGATAGAAGAAAAGAAAGGACTAAAGCTGAAAAAGACCCAAAGTACGTCGCACAAATTCTTTATGCGCCGAACTTCTTATCGAGTCAAAGAATTAAAGATAATTAAATGAAGTCTACACTAACTCACCAAGTGCACCGCACAATTTTTCTTGTGCGCCGCACATCTAAGCAGCATTTATGATTTTCTCACCGACTTAGCCAAAGTACGCCGCACAATATTCCTTACGCGCCGCACTTCGGCCCCTACTCAGCCTATAAATTAAGACGAATTTCACACACTTTTTCATATCTCATATCTCAAATTCATCTAATTATCTCAAAATCATTCCAATCCTCTCATCGGTCATTTTACTTCACAAACATTTGAAGTTGAAGATTGAAGATCAAACCACGAAGAACAAAGAAGAACATCATAATATTTAGAAGAATAAAGGTTGTATTAAGATTCTATACTTGTTACGGGTAGAGTCTGATCCATATTCTTAAACATTAAATTCCATTCGCGTTTACTCACCAAGTGCGCCGCACAATCTTTTGTGTGCGCCTCACTTTTATCCCAAACTTGGCCTATAATGGTGGCCGAATTTTCACACAATTCATCAATACTCACTTCACTTCATCATCTCCTACTCAAATATCTCTCATACAACAATCATATCTCCAATTCTTCAACCTAAAAACACCATAAACCTTGAAGATTGAAGATCAACCCACGAAGAATGAAGAAGAATATAGTAGAATTATAAGAATAAAAGGCTGTATTTCAATTCCATACTTGTTACGGGGAGAATTTTGATCCATATTCTTACCTCGGATATAGTATGTTTCTTGTTATTCCCTTTAATCTTGTTATGAACTTCATAGCCATGAGAGGCTAAATCTCTCATGACTACTCGGTGAAAATAATATAAAGAATAAGCGTTTGGTATAATTACGATCTTGTTAATCTTCTTATCTTATCAACTTTGATTGTATACTCGCAACGATATAGGTCGAAAGACCCGTTCTGATCTATATAGTTTTAAAGGTTTGTCTATGATCTTTATCGTCTGTGACGAGAAATCCACTTATGTTATTTGATAAACAAAAATAGATTTGATATAATAATAATTTGATTATTTGAGTGACACATTTAATCAGGTTAACTAAACATAAGTACTTTAAGTTAACAAGTTCATTTGTGAAAACATTTTCTGACGAGAAAATACTTTTTAATAAATTAAAGTCCTACGTCCAAGATCATAACTATTACCACTGCTTATAAATTATATGAAATTATTCGAGTAGTCATATTTCTCACATTTGTTAAAGTTTATTTTTCAGCTGATTATTCAACACTACGCAAATCCCTGTGGACGACCTGGTCTTGCCTAAAAAAGAATGTACTACATACGTGGGTTATACTTTGACCCGTGTGTTTCCATCTAATAAACGATAATCTCAGTCTTATAAATTTAAAGCTTTCGAAACACATAACCAACCTATTCCCCTAGAGAACGATAACAACCCCCGAGTCTTCCATATACTCCACTGCAACGATTGGGTACACTGCCTAGGGAGTTGTAAAACTTCTTGTAAGAAGTCCTATTACGACTACCGCATCAAATCCCAAACACCTCACGTAAACCTTTTTTATATATAACTTGTTCACAAAATTAAATGAGCTAAACCAGCAATTGTTAGTTACCTAAGCGACCAATATCATTTAAATTAATTGTTTAGCTTACAATCCATTACCCATATAGAGTTAAACCCTAACCATATCAATCTCATCTAGATAAGTTTTGTTAAGAATTCAACCATCACCAGAATCCATGACCTGGCATATTCAAATTTAACAAAAGAGAAAATGTGAACGGTGTTAGGATCTATACTGTGGCTCCATTTTCATCTGTCCGAAATTTAAACTCTAAGACTGTTTATATAGTAATAGCAAATAACGGATAACCCATTAAAAAAAGGAATCAAATATAAATAACCGTTTCATCATAGGAGTTTTTTTGTTGAAAGATCACAGAACCTATAGCCTTTCTTCAAAATCCATGTGCTTATCAAACGCTATTTCTTAAAAAGAAGTAACGTCAGTTTTTTAGGGAGGCAAGTTTATCCTCAGCCATCAACAACCGTAAAATCTGACCATAACTATTTAGTGTTTTGGTTGATCATAGCTGCACTACAGGAGCTGCTTCCTTCTTGTTTCGTAATGCTCGAAGGTTTTTGTTGTCAACCTGCAACCATAAAGCATAATTTAGAAAAGATCACTGTGAACCATTTATTCAAATCTAATAAGGCTAAACCAAGAAGTAAAGCCTAGAAAAACTTAGAAAAAGGGTAACTAACCTCCTTAACCATGATCAAATTCAAATGTATAAACAATCATGGTATGTGCTTAATTACACATACCATTTTCCATTAAAACCGGACTTAAATGACCAAAAACGTACCAAAAATACATTGTATTTGTATGTTTTCACTTATATTGTGCAGGCAACAGATAATCAAGAAAGGGACAAAATCGAAGCCAAAAATGACAAAACCGAGCACGAGAACGGAAAGAGCGTAAAGCAACAGTCAAAATCAAAGCAAAATCAAAAAGTCAAAGTCAACAAAAGTCAACCCTGAAAAAGTCAAAGTCAAAGGCGGAGCCGATATCGAAGAAATGTTAAATGGGCCAACCCGTACCCATCTAATGGGCCGGGTCAGCCCATTTAAACATTATGAAGACTTTATAAGACTAAAGCCTTTTATGAACAACTCGGCCCAAATACAAACCAATAGCCCAATTGCACTTAACTGAGTTAAGCCCTAACGGCTGTTAAGTGTTAGTTCACAAGGACTATCCATGAAATTCAATAAATCACCTTGGAGGGCTTTTTCTGTAAAAATCCAAAAACTTTACAACACAAGGACTGTCACTGCAATATACATATATGAGTTAAGGGGCCAAACTTGGCCAACTCCCAAACCTTTCACCCCTGTTACCCAAAACAGAGATACAAACACAAAAAATGAATTTGGCACCATTTTGCCATTTTCGTGTCTTCTTCACCCCTCTGCCCTCTGCAACTACATGCAAAAACTAAGTCACATCCCCCCTTAAACCCCACCTCGCATAGGCTTATGTCCAGGTTGGCAATCCTCATTCACCCTATTCGACTAAGAAAGAAGACAAAGATTGAAGGGTTGTGATCAAGACTTGGGGGCTACTCAAATTTAGATGGCCAGGATTGACTATGGACTTGTCTCACACAACAAACACACCCTGGTTCTCACTCAATAAAGAAACACAGGAAAGAATAGTTCAGAGACCACTAAGACCTAGAATCTCTAGATTCATAATCAAATACGAAGTGATTTAATATATTGGGATACGTCAGAAGCCCGATGGAGGCAAGTATTTTTAAACCTAGTTTTTAGTTTTTTAAGTCATTTTCCATTTATTGTCTTTTAATTACAAGTCTTGTAAACTGTTTTTAATATTAATGAAAGCTTGAAGTTTTTAAGTTAAACTGTGAGTTCTATTGTTCCTTATTGTTAAAAACCTTTTACAAACTGTTTTAAGCTCTTATTCAAACTTATAAGCAATCTGTTTTTACTTAAATTTAAAGAACTTAAGAAAAATCAAAAATTCCACCAAAAAAAATACCAAAGCTAATTTTGGATGATAAGCCAAAAAGGGATGGGCTTATGGACTCTTACTAGCTTGTCTTTGACAAGCTAGAGCTTGTAGACTAGCTTATCTATAAGCTTGTTTGCCTTGTTTTGAGCAAAGGCATTTGTAAGTTTCCTTTTTAGCTTAATACTGTAGCATTGCTTATTTACTGCTTATTTGTGCTTGTTTATGCTTACTACTGCTTATTTATGATGTTTATTGCTTAAAATGCTTAGCTTGTAGTTTAAAAATCTTTTGTGCAAGTTTTTCTTAAATCTGTCTTATATTAGCTTATAGAATTGCATAACTTGTTCTGGCTTATTTGAGTGCTTAACTACTGTTGAAACATGCTTAGTACTGCTTATTGTGCTTGTTAAACATCTGGTCTTAAGGGTTTGTTCATATAAAAACCAAGTTTTCAAGTTAAAATTGGTAAAAAAAGAGCTTAAAGGGGTGTTTGGTTTAACCTGTTAAATGGGTCATAATGGGTCAAAAATGCATTTTGACTCTTGAGTTAGTTTAGCTTAGCTTATATTAGTCCTAAAAGTCAGTTAGTTTAAGCTTTTAAGTGTTTAAACTCAAAATCTTAGTTTATAAAAGTTGTTGTTTGAATCTGAGAACATATAGCTTATTATATAAGCTTATTTGATTAGACCTGTGATTTTCGTGAAATTTTGATGTTTATGTGTTTGTTTGAGTGTCAAAACAAGTTAGAATATGTATGCACTATCTGGTTTGAATTTTACCAAAATCTGTCAAGTTTTAACTAAGTGTTGAAAAAAAATGCTTTTTCAATTGATCATTGTGGCTTATTCTTAATTTCAAACTCCATTTTGATTCTTGTTACTTGTTCTTTGAGGTCAAATCTCAATCTGTTTGAAGGTTTAATTGTCATAAGGATCTGTTTGTGTGCTTATTTTTAAGCTCAAAATTGTCATTTTTCAAAAACAAAATTCAGTACATGCAGATTGTAATCGGTATGTACTGAGTGTGTTTAGCTTTTTCATTAAGCTTTTTAAAGGCCTATTTGAATTTCAAACTGTTTTATGATTGATGATTCTTGTAGCTTATTGTTTCAGCTTTAAGGGAATATAAGCCCTTAAGCCATAAGGTTCCACTAAAGAGCTTATTTTTAAGCCCAAAAGTTGCCCTTTGGGCTGTTTGAAGGTTTAATTGTCATAAGGATCTGTTTGTGTGCTTATTTCTAAGCTCAAAATTGTCATTTTTCAAAAACAAAATTCAGTACATGCTGATTGTAATCGGTATGTACTGAGTGTGTTTAGCTTTTTCATTAAGCTTTTTAAAGGCCTATTTGAATTTCAAACTGTTTTATGTTGATGGATGTATTGTAGTCTTATTTGGTTTTCAGCTTTAAGGGAATATAAGCCCTTAAGCCATAAGGTTCCACTAAGGAGCTTATTTTTAAGCCCAAAAGTTGGCCTTTGGGCTGTTTTGATGCAAGTATTGTCCAAATTGCTTAATTGCTTATTTGTGCTTTTCTGCTTATTTTCTTAGCTTATTTTTGTTTAATTCGCTTAATTAGAATAAATTAAAGCCTTTTTAGCTATATTTAGTTTAGATTAGGACTTATTAGAGCTTATTGTTTCTATTTAGTTATTAGCATTTTCCAGTTTAAAAATAGTATTTTACAATTCTGTCTTATTAGCTTAGAATAGGTTATTGTTTGTGTTTTTTTGTTCATCTGTGCTTATTAGGGATAGCTTATTACTTACTTTAGCTTATTTGTCATTTAGATTAGCTTATTTAGTCTAAAAATTCCAAACAGTTTAGCATTTAAGCTTTATAAGCTACTGTCACCTTTTAAGCTTATTTCTGAGCTTATTCTTAAGTTTTAAAAATCTTTTCTTCACAAAAGTTGTTGGGCTACAGCTTATTTATAAGCTGTGAAAAAAGTTTTAAAAAAAAACAAAAGGCTTTAGCCGTTTGTTGTTTTAGTGAATCTTTTCAGGATCGTTTTGGCATTAAGTGTTGTGTTTGCTTTGCTGTTTATTTTTTGATTTGTCTTGATGATCATATTCCCAAATTCAGTCACATGCCCACCTGATGTGCGGATCGACCTGCATATTTCAAAACATAAAATTTCCTTAAACAGTGTCATGTTTCGCTTAGCACATTTCAACATATTTCGCTTGAGAAACAGACCTGCATATTTCGCTTAAAATCTACACATTTTGCTTGGTTTAAGGAAATTACACATTTCACTTGGTTTAAGAAAGATGTTTCGCTTGAGAAAAAATTGCACATTTCGCTTGACAGGAAATTGCACATTTCGCTTGAACTCTTCCAACATGTTCCGCTTGAAGAAATTTTGCATATTTCGCTCGGAATGTGACTTGACCTGCATATTTCGCTTAATAATACATATTTCGCTCCAAAATACATATTTCGCTCCATTCAAGAACACATTTTTCTCCCTTCAAACATGTTTCGCTGTCTTCAAAACACATTTCGCTTCCTTCAAACATGTTTCGCTGTCTTCAAAAAGTCTTCAAAAACCCAGAAATCTTTGATCCAAAAAGGTGTTTTGATACCCAAATAAGTTGCTAGTACATATAAGACTAACAAAAGTACAAGTTGATCGTCGTAAAACACACGTTTTAGATCAAAAAGTAAGCGAACAAGGGTGCGTTCGGTTTGAGTTTCTTACCAAAAAAACCACCACGAACACCTCTGATTCAGCAAACAACGATCACGATATGCTCCTAGGCTCTGATGCCAATTGTTAACCCTATAATATAATCCTTTCACTACAATAAGCAAACCCAAATAAGCCCTTATGATGAGCCGGAAATAAGAAGAAAAGAAAGGAAGAAAAGAAAACTAGGAAAGTTAGATTAGAGAGAGAATCATACTTCCGGATTACTACAATTGAGATTTTTTGATTCTTATCCTTATATTTATATATTTATAAGTATTTTTTATATTTATTTATATATATTTAAAAAGGGTTAGCGTCAAATCAATCAGTTTTTGGCGTCGCTGTCGGGGAGGATTGTTTACGATTGTTGAGCCGTTTGACAATTTGTGTTTGAAGATCCTTCCGTGTAAAGTTATTTTGCTTATTTTCATTAAAAAAATACAAAAAGATTTTTCTTTTATTAGTATATATAATATAAAAAAATTAAAAAATTAAAAAAATTGTCCACAAAAAGAAATAAAATTCACCATCAATATAATACTTTCCATTGAACTTTTATCATTAATAAGTTCCCGAACCAAAGATCAAAAACTTACCTTTTGTGTCTCTCGCGAGGTACGGTTCACCTTTGAAAGTTAAACAAACTATAAGAGGGGTATAAGGCGGGTTGTTCCAAGGAACTACGACCCTAAAGGAGAAAGGTTTTTAATAGCTTCGCGCTTTCCTACTCCTCCGCTCCTTTGTGCGTTTTTCTCTTTAAAGAGCTACCGAGAAGCGAGTTGATTATTAGGTTTAAGTGTCTTATCTCATTGTCCGTTATTAAAATATATTGTGAATACATTGTTGAAAAACCAAAAAAAATATATAAAAAAAGAAAGGAAAAAAAATTAGTATAAATTTTCTTTTTACATTTTAGTGCATGCGCACTCGTTCTCAATCTCGTAATTCTAACCGTCAACAACAACAAGTCCCACCGACTTTTGTTGAACCATTCAATCTTGTGGAACCTATTGAAAATCAAGCTCCTCCCGTAGTTACGATGGCCGATAATCGTACTATGGCTCAATTGCTCGAAGCACCCACCGAGGGTTACGAGGATGCCATCGTTGTTCCCGAGATCACCGCGGACAACTTTGAGCTTAAGCATGGTTTGCTTACTCTTGTTCAAAACAAACAATTTTTTGGACATGACAAAGAAGACCCTCATGCTCACATTCGTTATTTCAACAAGATCACTTCTACGATGAAGTTCCCGAACGTCCCGAGTACGTCGGTTAAGCTTATGCTTTTCCCATTTTCCCTCGAGGGTGCCGCCCGGATTTGGCTTGAAAAAGAACCCCCTCGATCGATTCTTACATGGGATGATCTTGTTTCGAAATTCATCAACAAATTCTTCCCTCCTTCTAAAACAACAAATCTTCGAAATGAAATCACGAGATTTCAACAACGATTTGATGAAACTTTTTACGAGGCATGGGACCGATTCAATGATCTTCTTCGGGCATGCCCACATCATGGATTTTCGGAATTACATCAACTCGATACTTTCTATAATGCTTTGAACTCTAATGATCAAGATTCGTTGAATTCCGCCGCGGGTGGTAATTTTTTGGATAAAATGCCTCGGTTGTTAAGAATCATTGCAGCAAATCAAAGTTCGCAATTCACGTAACAAACCAGTTGTTGCAAAAGTGAGTTTGAGAACTTCTACCCCCGGTATCTCTCCCGATGTTGCTGAACTTAAAGATATGGTGAAAGCCTTACTTCTCGATAAGAAAAACCAAACCCAAGCTCCCACTCCCGTCAAAGCGGTCGAGGAAAGTTGTGTTACTTGTGGTGGTACTCATTCTTACCGAAATTGTCCCGCCACCGATGGCAACGTTTATCGTGACAATATTCAAGAATATGTTTCCCAAGCCAGCAGCACTAATTTCAATCAGGAAAGTCCGGTTACGAGCCCCAATTGCTATATCAAATTACGACACCTCCCCGGTTTTCTCCCGTTTTCAAAAACAATCAAAACAACCAAAGGAAATAACCAAAACCGTTAAACAACCAAATCAGGGCTTCAACTTCAACTTTGTCATCTTACAAGCCCGATGTTGATTCATGAGACAACACTCTAATTTGGTGTTCGTCATCCGCATCTTTATCCCCTTGACAAAGCTTCAAGTTTGGGGGGCTTATAGGTCAAGCTTAGGACCCCTATACAGCGCTTAGTGGAGGCAACCCATGCTTATCCGTAGTTATATTATGTAGTAATGAATAAGTGTTTTTTGTTGTGAGGAGGTGTGCCTCTTTCCTTTCTCGATTGCTTGTGTTTTTGTGATTGTCTAGGATTTTTCTGGATTTTTGAAGCCTCTCGTGCTCGCGGTTTTTGTCCTTCGATAACTCGAGCTTCAATCCTAGCTTTCATCTTTGGGGAAAAATCAATATCCAAATCTTATCGACTAACGTTTATCTTTAAGCATACTTAATAAACGGCTTAAGATTTACGTAGAGACCCTTCTTAAAACATTGAGGACAATGTTTAATTCTAGTATGGGGGGTCTATCGATTTGATTATGCCTACAGTCGTTGTTTTCGCGTAATCCTGTTTTTACCACCAAAATTTCAAAAAATGAAAAAAATTTAAAAATTTTCAAAAATAAAATAAGTGTTTTGTCACAATTTTGACTTTCCTGCTGGGTAGAATAAGAATAAATTTTGACTCGATCGAGCGTGTTAAGCTCTAGCTTGTTCCTTAACTTTTAGGCTAAGCGTTCGCGGAAATTCGCGAAGAACGAAAAATGATAGAGTTAATTATGAGTTGGATGCTAAACAAGGATTATTTGGAAATCTTAAGAGCTCATGGTGTGTATTTGTTGATTTTTTCCCATAAGCTCCTAACCGGATTAATATACGTGCTATTTTTGGAGATTAAACTTAAGATCAAAATGTTTATGTAGTGGATTAGCATAAAATTTTTGTCTTTAGTCAAACCTTTTATACTTGAATTTTTCAAAAAAAAGTCTTCTCTATATCGTAAAAAAAATAATAATAATAAATATAAACTGTGGGCTGATAAAAGTTTGTTGTATCTTGCCGGCTCACAACCGATGTTACAGCCTTCTAAAGAAAGCCCATAGTAAGAATAAAAATCCGAGACTGATAAAAGTTTGCTGCATCTTGCCGGCTCACAACCGATGTTGCAGCCTTCTAAAAGGTCGAGGGTTACAATTGCATAAATGTTTAATATTTAAGTTTGAATTAATAAATAGATCTCTTTTTGTTAAATTTAAATATGCTTTTGAACTTTGACTATTCTATTTTATAAGCTATGTGAATACGGAAAACCTAAGAGTTTTTGAAACCTAAGGTCCATGAGTCCCGATACTAGTCTCTGTGGGGTGTCAAAAGCCTGGTCACTTAGCCGCAAGGTTGGGATGTGCCGAGACGAAAGTCGCTACATGGGATGATCTCGCCTTCAAACTCATTATTCTTGGGTGGAACGTGAAACATAGAATTTTGCAAAATGATGATCCATGGTTGAAATTCATAATAGCACATTCGCCTAAGATATAATAATTGTCGGGAGTGAAAAGTTCACAAGTTGAAAATATGAGTAGTGTTAGCATCTTAACTGATATTTAATTGTGATTTCGTTTTAAGCTTGGTTTGGAACGAGTGAAAAGTCGGGGACGATGAATTTATCCTTTTTGGGGCATTCTCGGATCGAAATGCATCTTGTTCTATGATCCCTAACAGTTATGAAAATAACAAAAGTCAAATAAGTTAGTTAGTTGCTTAAAAAGAAAAATACAAAAAAAGGAGAAGAAGGAAAAATACAAAATATTAGTAATAAGTGTATATCATTTAAAAATGGAAAAAACATGGCTTTTCTAAACTCTTGATTCTTTAATTCCCCTCGATGAACACTTAGCTACTTTTTGAGGTAATTAGTCGAGGGGGATTGAGATTCTTGGTTTTCCTAAGTGTTTGCTTATAGCATTGCGTGAGGACACGACAATATCTTAGTATGGGGGATTTTGGTATGTGTTAAAATACACATACCTTTTACCTAATAAAACGAGCTTAAATGACTAAAAATGTACGGAAAATACAATGTATATGCTTGTTTTTGTGTTTGTGTATGTGCAGGTAACGGATATCAAGAAAACGACAAAACAAAGGCAAAATCGGACAAAACCGAGCACGTGATTAGAAAGAGCGCGAGAAACCGAGTCTGACGATGCCTTCATCTTTTATTGGCCCGGCCCGACATCATTTATATGGGTCAGACCGACCCATATTTACATAGAGTTATCATTAGCAGCATCACACTCGTCCCAGCAATCCCTTTATCCATGTTCAGCCCAAGACCAAAAGTTTTAAGAGCTAGCCATCTCAGCCCATGGGATTAGGAAGTTGGTCTCCGCCACACTTAAATGAAATTTGCAAATAGAGGACTCGACCCAATAAACAAATTGAAACGAAGCCCACTTTGGCTTGAAGGAAATGCAACAATAAAAAGGACGCAGCAGTAGTAGACCTTATCTTCAAATTTTTTTGTTTTTTTTTCTCTATCTTTTTTTCTAGTAGCGTAGGTTTAAAGTGGTAGTTTTAGTTTTAGAAATAGTTGAGAATAGTAGTAGCAGATCTAGCGTATCGACATCGTCTTTTCGTCTTTTCATTTTTTTTAAAGCAACAGTTGTAGTACTTTGATTTCAGGTTATGTAATAGATTGAGTATTGATTATTGTTAAAGTGGTTGATTTGTTTGAAGTACGATTCGTGGTTGGTTGTTGCTATGATTCGAGCGAGATGAGTAGTTTTCCCAGGTTATATAATGATTGTATTCATAGCCTTTTATTCCTGCTATCTCTTACCTTTCGCAGCTTATTTATGTTCTTATCGATAGCTTATTTCAGATCTTATTTTATGGTAGCTTAATTTTCTGAATGAGAGTAGCTTATAGCTTATTCGGTACTTCAGCTTATACTCGTTAAGCTCATCATATAGCTTATGCGAGTAGGCTTGTCACATAGCTTATTCCTTGTAGCTTATCTTCATAGCTTATATTTAGTGTGTAGCTTGTGTTGGTTCGATTCGGAATAGTTTCGGTTTTTCTTTTATTGTCGCAGCTAAACAAAAAAAAACATGCTATGGATAGTTTGTTTAGCTTATTTTCGGTTCGAGTTTGTGGCTCATTGGTTCAGGTTCATAGTTCATAGTTTGTGGTTTATTTGGTAATCAGCTTATTTTTAAGCTTTAGTATCTTTTGAGTTTTCGAGAGCTTATTGAATGGAAAGTTAGCTTATGATTCGTGTCTCATTGTTTTTCAAATGGTTTAAGAATAAATTTAGTTTAATAAGGTTTAAGTTTTATAAAATGGTTTTACTTTATCAGATTTGATTTCTAAGATTTGGGCCTAGCCCATTCGTCATTTCAAAATTTATATTGGTAGTAAGAAAATTAATTTTCAAAACTGTAAGTTATATTTAGAATAAATTGTCATTTTTAGTTAACATATTGTTTGTTTTATTTGTGGTGGCAATTCCGTTTCAACTCTTTGGCGTGGAGCCTAAGGGTCTATTAAGCTAGTTTACTAGTTTATTAGATCGGGTGGTTATAATCGATTTGGTTTCGGCATTCGGGTTCTAAATCTTATCTCTTTTTAATTCTAATTAGTTGTAGTATTATTTTGCTTAAAATGTATTTTTGATATTTGATTTTTATTAGTTTAGTTGCCATGTTTAGTTTAGTTTATTATTATCGTGGTCTCATTTGTCGCTCGTAGCTTACTTATAATGTTTAGCGATTATGTTTATGCGTATTGCCGTTTTTCTTAGACTAGATATCATTATTGTTGCTTATTAGTTTTAGTTGCCATGATTAGCGAGTATTTCCAATTTATTAGTTGTAGTTTTATTTTAACATGTCTATTATTATTGTCCATTTAGTTGCCATGCTTAGTTAGTATGTTTATTTGTTGCTTTATTCGTTTATGCTTATTGTTATGCTTAGTTTTGTTGTTATTATGCTCGTTTATTATTTGCTCGTTGATTGTTGTTTAGTTTATTGTTATTTAATTTATTGTCATTGTCGTTTATTGTTATTTAGCGAGCATGCCCGTTTTAGTATTATTTTAGCTTTATTATAGTTTTTATATTATATTATTAGTATTGAAAACCATAATTTTTAAAAACAAAAAATATTTGATATTCAAGCATCAAACAAGACATTCACATGGATTTCAATTCATCTCTCGCCGTGGAAACGATACTCAGAAGATAGACTATTATTTTTCCTAGAGTAATTTTCTTATCTAAACGGGATATACTATATATTTAGACGACATCAAGACCGATCTAGGAGAGTTTACTAGTGTTGTGGAGAAAAATATATTTGATTTATCATCGACTAAGGATTCTACAAGTATTGAGCTTAATGATTTTCCTATCCTCTTATCCGCTTATGACTCCTCTCTTTCTAAGGAATTTTTCGAGATTGACCTTCTAGTCTCATTTCATTCCGGAAATAATGACAAGATTTTCGATCCTGGAATATTAATTTTCAAAGGAGTCCAATCTCAAAGTTTTCATATTCTTTCACTGAACAAAGATTAAGAACCACGTTTTCAACGTTGGTGATCGAGTTCTTCTCTTCAATTCTCGATTAAAGATTTTCTCGGGCATGCTCAAAACCCATTGGACCGGACCATTCACCGTTGCTCAAGTTTTCCCTTATAGTACCGTCGAGTTATCTAAAACCGACAGACCAAATTTCAAGGTGAACGGTCATAGAATCAAGCACTACTTTGGAGGGTACATACCACCGATGGTTGTCCCGGGTCTCCAAACTTTCCCCATGGACCACTAAATTCGGGGTCGAGTCAGGCTCGTGACTCGGTTATAAAAAACAAGCGCTTCGCGGGTGGCAACCCATGCTTATCCCTAGTAGTAGTATATTAGTATAATATTTCTAATAAGTGTGACGTGAGGAGGCTCACCTCTTCCTTTCTCGTGTTTCGTGGTTTATGTTTTATGTCCAGGATTGCCTGAATTATGAAGACTCTCGTACTCGTGGTTTTGTCCATCGTTCACTCGATCTTCAATCCTTTGCATGCTTATATATGGGAATCCGATATCTTAGATCTTATTAATTAACGTTTATCTATTAGCATAATTAATAAACGGCTTTAGATTTGCATAGAGACCCCTTAATATTTGGATTATACCTTGAAATTAGTATGGGGGTGACAGTCTCACATTGAGGACAATGTGTAGTTCTAGTATGGAGGATCTTTCGATTCGATCTTACTTGCATTTGCCTTGTCTTCACGTAATCCCGTTTTGCCACAAAAAATATGTGATTTTATGCCAAAATTAAAAAAAATTCAAAAATAGAATAAGTGTTTTCACATAGTTTTGTCTTTTTGTGAATAAATTTTGACTTGATCGAGCATGTTGCGCTCTAGCTTGCCCCTTAACTTATAAATTTAAGCTTTTGCTAGTCTTTTATACAAGAAGCTTTAAAAAGCGAATTCTAGCTTGAAAAAGCCAAGATTTTGCAAGTTTCCATGATAGACTTTAAATATGGAAAACTTGTTTTATTAGACTAAGCATTTGCGGATCTTTTTATTAAAGATTTTAAATTTGCGAAGAACGAAAAATGATAGAGTTTTATATAAGTTAGATGCTAAACATGGAGTAGTTGGAACTCTTTAGAGCTCATAGAGGTTAATTGTGGCTTTTTGCTCCCATCAGCTTAATAAACATTATATAATTGTGAATAAATAAAGTTACTTTAGGTTTTTGTGATTCTTAGTTTAAATCACTTCGTAGAGATTCCTTCTGGTGAAAGTAAGGTACACATCGAGGTTTTGTCAGTGTTGTAGGGAAATAGGCTACCGATTCTTGACGGCTCGCTACCGTTGTCTAGGTAGTTAAAAGACCACAGGACTTGAAATTTGGCTAATAATAATAAGTTATGTAATAAACCGAAGCCGAAATAAGACCACTACCTCTTGCCGGCTCACAACCGATGTGGTAGTCGTTTAAAGGGTGGAGGTAATAATAATAATAAAAACTGTGGGCTGATAAAAGTTTACTGCCTCTTGCCGGCTCACAACCGATGTGGCAGTCTTCTAAATAAGGCACATAGTAATAATCCAGCAAATAAATAATTCGAGACAGCTAAAAGTTTGTGCAATCAGGTTTACCGGTTCGCTGCCGATGTAGCAGCCTACAAAAAGCGAGGGGGGGGGGGGGGGGTGGGGGGTGGGGGGGGGAAAATTTTTATTTCAACCGAGGTCAAATAAGAACTCTTGGGACCATGGTCGTCTCGCATAACGATGTGGTCAGTTGTTTTAAAGGACCGAGGTTTAATAATGGTGTTTATAATAATAAATAATAAGAATAAAGCCAAATATGCAACTCCGTGGTAATCTAAAAATAAAGCCTCCGAGCTTCCTGGACCGTCGTAATGATTGTTTACGGATGAAATAAAAGGATAACCCCTAAAATCGTGCAAAAGATAATAAAAAAAAAAAAAAAAAAAAAAAAAAGCGAAATTAGAACCTTAATGTGGACCATATTCTTAACCATATCTCTCTTAGGAAATATTTTCAAACTAATTGTGAGTCTAAACCAGTGTTTACTTTATAATATGAATAAAGATATAATTATTTGTCACCAAATAATAAGAATAAAACCGTATAGGAGAAGTAGGAATAGGGGAGCTGGAAGTAGCTATGCATTCACCAATAAGCATTTATGATGTTAGTGATGAGCACCTTAACTTGTTTTTAACAAATGAGTTCGATTTTTTAAGAAGCTTGGGAAAATCATGGGCTTATCAAAACTTATTGATATTCTTAATCCCCCCTTAGATGAACACTTAGCTACTTTTTAAGGTAATTATTCTAAGGGGGGTTGAAATTTTTTGGTTTTCTAAGTGTGTATTTATGACATTGCGTTGAGGACACGAAATATTTTCGTATTGGTTATTTGGTCAGTGCTTAATCCACATACCTTTTACCTAATAAAACGACCCTAAATGACCTAAAACAGATGAAAAATACAGTGTATATGTGTGTTTTGGTTATTGTGTTGTGCAGGTAACGAATATCTGCAAAAGGACGAAAAATGAAGCAAAAAGAACAAAACTGAGCACGGGAATGGAAGAGTACAAGAAATCAAAGCCGAAGGCGTATACATCTTTAATGGGCCAACCCGAACCTATTTTATTGGGCCGGGTCAGCCCATTAACATTGTATTTTTTATAAACATAAGCCTAAATCTTAAATTTACTTATAACAAAACACGGTCCCAAAATCCCATTTAGGCCTTCTAACCTATCTGGCCCAATTCCACTAACAAGTCAAAGCCCCAACATATACCCCCGTGCAAAGTCCTGCGTAAAACACAGCAGGATCAAGTTATTGAACAACTTCTTTTTCCTTCCTCCTTTTTCACCTCAACCAAAGATAACACAGGGTAAACTATTCCCTCACCCACCAAGCATAAAACGCTCCTTTGCTTCTAGAAACTAACCTTACAACCAAATCAGACTTGACAATCACTTAGCCACAGGCTGGCAATCCTACCAAGGAGTGATTGGTAGATGGTACGTAAACAACACTCCAAGGGCTCATATTACGGGTGGATATGATCAAAGGGCTAAGATTGATGAAGAGACGCTCCCTAGAGGATCTGGATCCTTTCCGCCATCCTCACTATAAATAGAGAAAGGGACCACACAAGAGATGATCATCTAGTGTAGATTAGTTTTAGGGAGTAGTGTAGTTTTTGCTTTTATCTTAATTTTCTGCTTATTTATAATGCATATTGTAATTTCCTATCAAGTTTTCATGAACTTTGTCAAGTTTTAATAAAGTTCAAGTTTTCTTATAAATCTGTCTTCACATTACTAATTTACTCTTATACATTTTGGCTTAATCATGTTTTCAAAAGTCATTTAAATAAGTTCATAAGCTTTTATTACTGCACAAGCTCTTTCTGTTCATCAACTCCCTCACAAATTACCTCAACTTATTTTTGGATGATAAGCCAAACATGAATGGGCTTATAGACCTTACTAGCTTGTTTTTAACAAGCTAGAGCTTGTAGAAAAGCTCTCTAAGAGCATTTAATCCTTGTTTTGTGCAAAGGATCAAAGTAAGTTTTCTATTTCACATTTTAGCTTATTATTGGTACTGCTTATAAATCTACTTATTTGTTCTTATTAATGCTTATATATGCTTATTATGCTTTTTGTCAGCTTATTGTGTTAGTTTAAAAGCTTAGTTTTAAGTTTAAGGAGAGTTTAGATAATAACTGACCAAATTAGTTGAATCTGATTATATTAGTTTAGCTTTTAACTAAGTGCTTATAGGTTCAAAAGATTTTTGCTTATTACTGTCATTGTTAAGAAAGTTTAATAATCTGTTTTCATAAATTAGGTCTTTTTAGAATCTGTTTGAGTTTAAAAAATTGATCTTAATATTTTAAAGGGGTGTTTGTCACAAGCAGTTTTGTTTTTGGTTCTTAATTAAGTTTTGATAAGCTCTAAATTAGTCTTGAAGTCGGCTTAAAAAGTAGTTGTAGTCTGTTTTATCATAATCTCATGTTTTATCAATTTAAAATGGGGTATACAAATTGCTTAATGTTATGATTTTTTAGTAAGTATAACTTAGGATAGTTATTTTAAGCTTAAATGAGCCTCTTATTGCATTCAAATTGACATGCTGTTCTGAAGTCATAATACCCTTTGAGATCTTGTGTTCAATGTCAGTTAAGGAATTTGAAGGTTTTAAGGGGATGTTTATGCAGCTATTGAGGTGATTATAAGTTTAACATAAAGTTAAATTTGTTGATATTAGCTTAGCAATCTATGTTCCATCAGAGAGAAGTTTTTTAGCTTGTTCGCATTTAGGCTTATGTGTCCTTGAAGAAGAACAGCCGTAGGAATTCTGTCATAAAGCATCTATTGGATTCTGACTATATTCCGAGCTGTTTTAATGCCTTTAATGTTTTTTTTTAGCTTATTCTTTTTGCTTATTTTCTTGTCCTTAGAGCTTATTAGGTTGAGTTTAGTATTCTGTTTCAGCTTATTTGATTTACCCACTGCTTATTAAGTCAAAAAGCCTAAAACAGTTTTAGCTTAAATCTTCAAAAAGCTGAAAAATCAATAGGGTATCTGCCATTTTCTTTCCTTTCTTTCCCCCTTTTCAGCTTATTATCCATAAATTTGTGTTGATCATGATCATTGCTTAGTTTGAGTCATTAGTTTAGAGGTACACGTATCTGTATTCAAGTTTTTAGCTTTTTTTACTTTTATACTATTATGCTTTATCTTTGTTTAAAACTGTCAGAAGTCTTCAAGCTCTTGTCTTAGTAATTCATGTCTAATGTATTTTAGGTGTTTTTAAGTTTGTTGCATTTTATTATTCCTAGTTGTTTCAGCTTATTAAGTTTAGGTTTATATGTGTTTAAGCTTTTTCAGTTTACCTTAGCTTATTAAGTCCAAAACACTAATCAAGTTTTAGTTAAATAGTCACGTTAGCTTTTAAGCTAACTGTCATTTTGAATCAGCTTTTTCTAGCTTATTTTTATGGTTTTTCAAAAAGTTCTTTTATTAAAGCTTCTTTATTTTGCTTATTCTTTAGCTTTTTAAAAAAGAAAATATAAAAAATGTTTTATAAAAAAGGGTGGCCACAGGTTTTGAACCTGTGACCTCCCCTTCACAACACACACACACAACCACTGCGCCCTAGGGTTTTTGTCATAAGACCCTTTCACCATTTATTACTTATGCACGTTTTTAGGTTTTAGCTTATGGAGCTATCGATTTTAAGGCAGCATATAGGTTTAAGAGTCTTAAATGATGAACATTTTCTTTACAAACCTTCTTTTTAGCTTAAAGTAATTTTTGGAATTTTCTCAAATTTCTATAAAATAGTTTAATATTTTTAATTAATTTTCTAGTATTATTTAGTTATAAAAATAGTTTCAAATAGTTTAAAAAGTCCAAAAAAATATTTTATGTCTTTTAAAAATTATTTTAAGTCATTTAACTTAGGAAATTTGCAATTTGAGTTTTTAGAGTTTTAATTTGTCTCATTTAGTTATTTAGTCGCGTTTTATTATTAAGTAGACGTTTTTAGATTTAAATGTTTAATTGCTTTATTTCTTAGATTAGTGAGCCTTAATTTCTTTTTCCATTTGCGTTAATAGTTTTAGAAACCAAAACCAAAACTTAAATGACATTCAAGCTCGATTCCCGACATAATCGTGAATTTCCATTCACCTATCACCGAGGAGAACGATGCCCGTGTTGATTACTTATTATTCTTTCTTAAGAGTAATTATGTAATATACTTTAGCTTATAGGTAATATGCATATGTAACTATATAATTTGAGGTTTTTTCTTTTAAAATTTATTTTTAATCAAGTTTTAAAATTTACAAACTCGATCTAAACTAACGACTGGCACTATTCAACGTGCAAAGAACCCTGATTGTTAGGGTAGTATAGAATGGTAAATCCGAGGTCGTCCCAAGAGCTAAGTTGTAATTAGTTTTAATTTGAAATGTCACGTTTTGAAAATGGTTTTTAGAATTGATTTGAAATAAATAAATAACAATACAATAATATAAATAACGGAAAGTAAAAGGATAGGAGATATCAAGAGAGAAAACATGATAACCTAGTTACTTCATTACTATTGTTATGAAGACATTTTCCTTGTGCATTGTAACAATGTGTCATTACGTACTAAAGTCGATGACTTGAAAGTGCTATACATTCTACCTTTACGATCCTGTGATTCCGAATCAATCCCGAATCATCTGGGAGGTAGGTTATCCAGGTTGCAGTGAATAATCCCAACTATTCCCAAAACATATCTAATAACCTATAAAGATTATTAACCCCCTTTGAAAGAGTTCCGATGCTTTTTAAGTATCAAGTGATAAGTACGGTGACCGGTCAGTTCCTACACCAGGTAAGGAGTTAGTAATCCTCCCTAGTACCCATTGGATCCCATTATGACAAGGTAATCTTTTAATGGGGCAAGCTAGGTCCAAACCACTCGTACTACCAAAACCCATAGATGTTACACGATAGTCTGTTAAGGAATATTAGACAAAACCATAATTTAACAGGAAACAATCATAACAACAGTGAAAGTCAAACTACCTAGGGCAAGCACTTTAAGTGCTTAGCTGCCACATGGTAATGGAAACACAGTAAGAGAAGAAAAATCCTAGATTAAAACTCATAATTTCTTACAGATTCGTATATGAACGATTGAAAATACAAAAAGTAAGTAAAAGAGTGATCTCCCTTGGACACCCAGGTGAATTCATTAAGGTTGGAATCCTTGGTCGCCTCTACAATGGTTGTGGAGGAAAGGTAGTATTCGGAATATGCTTGAATGAGGCCCTCTATTTATCAGATATCGAACTTTTACAAGCGGAACCAATAACTGTGTTACGCCGTAAGCCATCACACACGACATTTCCTATTAGCATCTGTTACAGCGTAACTTAGATACGGTTTCCGCCGTAACCTTCATATAACATCCATATGTAGTGTCTTCATTCCATAATATGGCATCTTTATGGTTATGGGCGTAACAGGTAAGGTGTTACGCCGTAAACAATAACATTGACGAGATTTCCTTCAAAGTTATCAAGTTAACGCGTAACAAGATATATTGTTACGCCGTAAAGTCCTTCCTTGATCTTCGTACTTGCATAATTTATGTCGGGTGTGTACCATATTTTTATGTGTTACGTGCCATAACATCCTTCAGAATTTACACGTTAAGTCCTTTTTCCCTTGTTTCTTGTCACTTTCCTGCATTTCACCTAAAAACTACAAAATAACATAAAACATCTCATTTTCGAGTGTTAATGAAACATTTGTAGGTATTTTAGGGGGTATTTTGCCACCAAAAAGTATTAAATATTTGATGTTATCATCATCATATAACAAAGATGCATCCATCAAGTAGCATCAATACTCATCAAAATTAAACTCTTCGCAAGTAGCGAATATCAAAATACATATATATCAGTTCATCATGGAATGAATGCCGTATATATATATACATATATACATACATATTATTCATACCAAGTGCTACCCATCTTGTTACGCACATAGAATGCAATTAAAAGCATCACACCAGGCATCTAAGGATCGAAAACAACGCGACGATGCGCTGGCTGGATGATCGACAACGGTGAAAGACTCGTGAAAATTTCCTAAAATCATTTGTAGTCCAGGTTTTGAAAAACGACCTAGTTCGCTACAATTCGTGCTCTGATACAACTCTGTAACACCCCCAAATTTACAACGCAGCAAGATAACCACTTTAGGGGGCTACATATCAAAATACATTCACACGAGTCACAGTAAATGACTTCAAAAAAGACATTTATAAACAAAATCACATTCGATTTATTTAAAAAGATCAGAGTTACAAGGTCTAAACTAGTTTAGAAAACATATTTCTAGTGAGTCACGTCACGACTCTTTTTCTTAAAATTTCCTTTATCGAATGTACAAAATTTCACCGAGTTCCAATCCTTGATATCCGCGTTCACCGTCCCATCCAAGCCATTCACAAGCAACTCTAAAACTCTGAGATAACATGCTTAAAAACGTCAACAAAAGTTGAGTGAATTCATAGAGTTTTCAAGTAACAATTAGAACACATATTGGTTCCATAAAATCATGTATGACTTGCTAGCTAGGCAAGCCACACCACAATTCCAACTTCCATGAGCCCGTGTGTCGAACCTTAACACATTTATCATTAAGTATATAATACAGACTCGGGAAGTTGCCACCACCCCTCGTCTCAAACACAAAATGTTCGTTACAGGTTTCACCATCGGAATCTGATGTGAGTGTTCGTAATAGGGTCTATTAATTTGATTATCAAGTTTAAAATTGATATTTATGCCGACAAACCTAGAAACAAACACTTTAACGGAGTATGTGTACCTGTCAAGAGATAAGAGATTTCGCGTAAGTAGTGGTGTCAAACACTTAATATTGCAAACATTAATCCTATATTTCTAACAGTTAATCCTAATTAGTGCTAATTAGTCTATTAATGGTTAAACCTATGATAATAGTATGATGTTCTAGAATATGGGTTTTCAGCCACGAGAGACTCCGGCACCTGTCATGGTGTTAACAAATATCGAATTCAATTCACCATAAACACAAAAGAAAGAAAATCAGAAGAAGAAAAGCGGTACAAAATGCCAAATAATATACAACTGTATTACCCAAATAAAATCCATTTCAAAGTGGTTGTTATGTTTTAGTGCAATGATTTACTATCACGAAGCGTCATATCATTCTTAAGACATAGCGAGACATCAACTACCTAAGACCTATACATGATAATCATGTCACAATTAACGCAACCTATAAAAGCCATCCTATCGTTCAATTATAATCATCTTAGGGAATCAAAGCAGTAGTGATCCAGTTAAAACCTACCCAAACGGGGACATTTAATTACCACAACTTAATAGTTGACGATAGGTTTTATATACTGGTAGTCCCATCTTATTTTAAATAATCTTTATCAGTAAATTAAGAGCATGATTGTTGAAACATAAATGGGTCACCTACCGGTCCAACTAAGCTCATAATTTAAAGATAAAGACCAAACGTTATTTGTGATCCTATTGGTCTAGTAATATGAAACACGATATGGAGAGCTATCCTGGTATCTAGATTACTTGGTCTGTATCACTAGATCCATTTGAATGATAGGTCGCATATTCAAACAAATAAACAAGTATGAGGTGATAAACATAATTAAACAATCAACGATAAATTAAGAAATCAATTTTAAAACTAACCAAACATTGAACTTTCATTAAGATGGCTAATACCCGAGGGTATTAGCCCACAACCATTGTAATTATACAAGCGTAATTAAACAATTGGAATCGAACGATTAAGAGAGTAAAAATTACAAGATGTCTTCTATGGATTCGTGATCAATGCTTGACCTTGGTGGCTGATGGTATAAAGAATATGATATTGCATATTGAAAACTTATTTTTGAGTCTTCTATTTATAGTGTCTAAAAAAGACTCGATACGCCGTATCTGGCAAGGTCGATACGGCGTATTGGGCTGGATTCCTTGGAGTGCGCGTGTTGGGAATAATTGAAAACGACTAAGTGTTGTTTCTGCTGATAGCATTAAGTTGTTCCTGCTGATAGTTCAAGTAGCATTCCTGCTGATAATGTTCCTGCTGACAGTTCAAGTAGCATTCCTGCTGATAATGTTCCTGCTGACAGTTCAAGTAGCATTTCTGCTGATTAT
>BQNB010092794.1:0-26528 GCA_026074375.1 Tanacetum coccineum
CAGTATATCATTCCAAAACAAAGCATATTGTTATTAGACACCACTTCATAAGAGATGCTTATGAGAAGAAACTTATTCAGGTGCTTAAAATCCACACTAATGACAATGTAGCTGATCTACTCACCAAGGCATTTGATGTTAGCAGGTTCCAGTTCTTGGTTGTTTCAATTGGGATGATAAATTCATAAGCTGCATCGACGATTAAAGAATCCAAGGACTTGTCAAAACTATCTCTAGATGAACTAGTCGGCAATCTCAAAGTCTATGAGGTAGTACTTGAGAAGGACTTGGAAAGTGCAAAGAACAAGAAAGAAAAGTAAAAATCTCTTTCCCTAAAAGCAAGACAAGTCTTAAGTGATGAGGATGCATCTTCCTCGGATAGCAATGACGAAGAATATGCAATGGCCATTAGGGATTTCAAAAAGTTCTTTAGAAGAAGAGGAGAATTTGTCCGACAACCCTATGATGACAAGAAAAACTTCCGAAAGGCCAAGGAAGACAAGAAAGAAGATCGAAGGTGCTTCAAGTGTGGCGATCCAAACCACTTCATTCGATTGTCTAAAGAATTCTTACAACGATCAAAAGGCATTCGTGGTGGGTTGTTGGAGTGATAGCGGAGATGATAAAGAAGAAATTTGTCTCATGGCATACGAAAACGAGGTATTATCCGATACTCCCTACTATAGTAGCTCATCCTTAGATAATGAATCAAGACAAAATGAGTATGACAAACTTTGCAAAATTAGTCTTAGGATTATTAACAAGAATAAACACCTAAAGGCTAAAAATGAAATGAACTTAAAATCAAGCTAGAACTATTAGAGAAGAATAAAGATATAAGTAACAAATGTGATGTTTGTGACAAGCTTGAAAATGAAATTAACTCTCTAAAACTAAAACTAGCTAGTTTTGAAAATAGTAGTTCATTCTTACAAAAAATGTTCGAAATGCAAAAACCGTCAAAAGACAAATGTGGATTAGGATACACAAAGAATATAGCTTCCTCTAGCAACCCTAAAATCAAAAACTTGGTCTCCTAAATTCAAAAAATGCCTTCTATGGAACCGGCATTTCCGGTTCCATTGACAACAGAACCGGCTAGTTCAGACGAACAACATCGGGCATTTGTTGAAAGTGCAGAAAATGGGAAAAAAGATTGAATCTAACATCATAAAGAAAAATGACTCTGTTTTAATAACCAAAAAGTCTATTTTAGGCACGTCTAAGAATAGCAGACAACCACCAATCTTAAAACTTGGTCAAGGCCATAAAAAGAGTAGAATCCAAACATCCCATAAAATGACCCATAGGAGACCTAGTACCTTGTACCCTAAGAGTGACTATCACCAAGTCGGTTAGAATTATGAAACTCAACAAGAGAAATTATTTTGACCACCTATGTACAACCAATGGAGTCCTTATCCTCCCTTCCCTTATATGGGATGACCAAACGATATCCACAACATTAACAGACCCATGAGATATTGGGGACCGAATGCTTGAGTTGTCCCATGAATATAGGTACAACATAAGGTCAAACTTGAACCTAACGAATGGATCAAAGACATCGGTTGTTCGAGACACATGACGGGTAACAAAAAAACTCTTCTCAATTTACAAAGAAATTGACGGAGGTAATGTGTTGTTTGGTGGTAATACTAAAAGCAAGATCATCGGTAAAGGTTCGATCACTCATAACTCCCTCTCTATTCATGATGTTAGTCACGTAGAAAACCTTAGCTTTAATCTTCTTAGTATTAGTCAAATATGCGATAAAAAGGGCAAAGTATTATTTAGCGAAACCGGTAGCGAAATACTCAAAGACAACATAACCATAGGAAAAGGAATTAGGAAAAATGGCCTTTACATAATGAAAATGGGGAACTCACCAAAAGACACCCTTTGTTTAACCTCAATAGATGATACTTCGAACTTATGGCATCGAAGATTAGGTCACGCCAATATGCGACTTATACAATTGCTATCATCTAAAGAGCTAGTTAGAAACTTACCAAAACTAAAATTTGAAAAACTCTTTTGTGTTGCTTACAACGTCAGAAAACAAGTACACGAAAGCCATGAGGCTAAAAACATGGTTTCAACTACTAAGTGTCTAGAACTTTTACATATGGACTTGTTTGGTCCGTCGGCCGTTCAAAGTTATAGAGGAAACTTCTACACCTTGGTTATTGTCGACGACTATTCAAGGTATACTTGGACAAGATTTTTAAAACATAAAAATGAAGCTTTTGACCACTTCGAAATGCTAAGCAAAAAGATTCAAGTTCAAAAGGGTTGCCCCATTATTTCAATCCGTACTGATCATGGTCGGTAATTTGATAATGAAGTACAATTTAGAGCCTTTTATGATGCTAATGGCATTACCCATAACTTTTCGGCTCCTCGTACTCCACAATCAAATGGGGTAGTAGAACGTAAGAATAGAACCTTACAAGAAATGGCTAGAACAATGCTAAATGAACAATCAATTCCTCAAAAATTTTGGTGTAATGTCGTGGACACCTCCACCTACATTCTAAATAGAATTCTTATTAGACCTTTCCTAGGAAAAACTCCTTATGAGCTCTTCAAAGGTAAAAAGCCATCTCTAGAACACTTTAAAGTATTTGGTAGTAAATGCTTTATTCTTAACACCAAAGATTATCTAACAAAATTTGATCCTAAATCAACCGAAGGTGTATTTCTAGGATATTCTCCCAATAGCAAAGCTTACATAGTTCTAAATAAAGAAACCATGAAAGTAGAAGAATCTCTCAATGTTAAGTTTGATGAAACTCCCCCTCCTAAATCATCACCATTAGTAGATGATGATATTCTTGAAAATGATATCATAGAAGACCAAGATAAAGACTTAGAAATCAAGGAAAATGAACCATTAAACAAAGAAATCTCAAACATCAAAAGCTCTAAAGATCATCCCCTAGAAACCGTCATAGGAAATCTTAATGAAAGAACCCTAAGATCTCAAGTCCAAAATCAAAGCAACTTCTTCTGTTTCGTATCTTCCGTAGAACCTAAAAATATTAAGGAAGCCATACAAGACGAAAGTTGGACTATGGCTATGCAAGAAGAACTAAATCAATTTAAAACAAATGATGTTTGGAGCCTCGTTCCCCCTCCTAAAAACCAAACCATCATAGGTACAAAATGGGTCTTTAAAAACAAACTTGACGAAAATGGTATTGTATCTAGAAATAAAGCGAGACTTGTAGCATAAGGATACAACAAACAAGAAGGAATAGATTTCGATGAAACCTATGCCCCCGTGGCAAGATTATAATCTATAAGAATTCTTCTTGCATATGCTTGTGCTCATGACTTCAAACTATTTCAAATAGATGTCAAAAGTGCTTTTCTAAATGGTTTTATAAACAAAGAAGTCTATGTTGCTCAACCCCCTGGATTCATAGATTTTGAAAAACCCAACCACGTTTTCAAACTCAAAAAGGCTCTATACGGTCTCAAACAAGCACCCAAAGCTTGGTATGACAGACTTAAAGCCTTTCTCTTAGATCACTTGTATACCATGGGATTAGTAGATAACACTTTATTTACTAAAAAGAGAAACTCACATATCATCATTGTCCAAATCTATGTGGACGACATCATTTTCGGATCAACTTGTCAAGAGCTTTGCGATGATTTCTCAAAAATCATGCATGATGAGTTTGAGATGAGCATGATGGGTGAATTGAATTTCTTCCTCGGTCTACAAATCAAACAACTCGAAGATGGAATATTCTTTAACCAATCTAAATATGTCAAAGAAATGCTTAAAAAATTCGGTCTTGAAGACTCCAAACCAATCAAAACTCCCATGTCATCCAAAACCAAACTCACCCGCGACGAAGACGGTGAACCCATTGACGACACTAAATATCATGGCATGATTGGCAGTTTACTCTACCTAACGGCCAGTCGCCCGGACATCATGTTTAGCGTTTGTCTTTGCGCCCATTTTCAAGAAGCACCAAAAACTTCCCACCTTGAAGCCGTAAAAAGAATCTTTCGATACATCAAAGGTACATCCCATCTAGGCTTATGGTATCCCAAAGGAACCGGCTTAGAAACAATCGTCTACGCCGATTCCGACCATGCGGGAGACTACGTCGATCGTAAAAGCACAAAGTCGGGTTTGTTCATCCAGACTACCACATGTGTATCCCATTCAGAAGGTAAGCTCCTCAAAAATTTAACATTTAGATCTTCTGGAGGAGTAACTACACCCAGAATTGCCAATCTACTAACAAGCTTTTGAAGCCTGTTAAAGATAGAATCAAGTGATTCTGAGCTTGAAGCATTAAAGTTTCTCAAAGCACAGGCTCTGATACCACTTGTTGATCCCACGCCTTGATCGATTCTTTACGTAGTAAAGTGTTTGTTACCTTGGAAGAATCCAAAATAACAAAGATTGAGACTTTGTATGTATACCAAAGTGTATGCGGAATCTACACTTTGATACTCTAGAGGTGTTTATCAATAAAACAGTGATAACCAAACAAACAATGAACAATGAACAAACTGCTTCAATATTATTAGAATAATACGAGTACTCTTGTAGTACTGGGGTTACAAACCTTGAAGCTATTACAATCTATCTCTAATACGTCTATGAAAAGTATATCTATCTCCTAAACTTAGGATCTCCTTTTATAGAACACAAGGAGTCCTTTACTAGAACTACCTATCTTTTAGGATCAGTTACAATTCAAATATAAACATCCCGTAATAATCTCCATGCATCCTTATCTCCAAGTCAGCAGCTTTGACCATCAGCAGTATTAACTCTTTCTTCTAGCAGTATTAACTAACACTGGCAGTACTAAGTTTGTACTGGCAGTACTAACTCCATTAGTACTGTTAGTTATACCTTGGCAGTATTAACTCTTGTGAAGATTTATTCCTAACAATCCTCCCCTAAACTTGTGATTGTCCTTCAAATCATCAAGTTTCTTCTGAATTAAATCTTCTAGTCTTCTTCCTTTGCTGATGATTCTTTCAAACATTTCTTCTACTTCTGCACTTGAGATCTTATAAACCTTAGAAGTTCAAAAGCCTGTGAACTCTCATGATCAACCTCTAATTTCTTCTTCAACATCTTGGAAATCATCTCTTGACTTAGAGGGTATTTCTTCTCTGTCAGCATATGTATGGCTATACCATTCTGCATCAGTAAAATGTGAATACCACAAAAATCATATAAACTCCAACTAATCACATTATATTCATGCTGATTCTTCCATAGTTCATCTTCTTCATCAGGCTCAAATAAGGTATGTAAATCTCCCCAAAGCATCAGATCATACCCTTCTGGTCTTGAAGCACTATACCTTTCCTTGACTAGTCTGTACAATTCCTCTACATCAAATAGACTAGTATATAAATAAAATATTTATAATTAATAAT
Source organism: Tanacetum coccineum (assembly GCA_026074375.1). Lineage (NCBI taxonomy): Eukaryota > Viridiplantae > Streptophyta > Magnoliopsida > Asterales > Asteraceae > Tanacetum > Tanacetum coccineum. The sequence continues at coordinate 5,428 of BQNB010092794.1, forward strand.
TATAAATATATCTCGACAAGTCCATTCGGTAACCTTAGTCACTTCAAAATAATCATAATACGGTTGAAAATGAAACGTTTACTCATAATAAACACATTAGAGAAGTTTCGAGAAAAATTATATTTTTCATCTTTTAGTGAATTTATTAAATAAATAAAATAATTAAATAATATTTTATTTATTTTAAAAATCAAATCTCATGTTTTTTATGGGAAAATTTTTAAGTATAAATTTTTTCGAAATTTCGAACATGACACGTTCGCTCAACACGTTTTCCAAGGTTTCAACTTATTTTCAACACTTTACATAATTCGATACTTTTCGACAAATTCCAAATTCTCAATCTTTTAGCGTTTACTAAAACGTTTTTTCCCAAAATACCGCTTCATATCACGTAGTAAATTACATTTCACTTTCAAAAGGTCCGACAAAAAAATCTCACAACGACTAAATAGCGCTTATTGGGCTTTAAGGCCCAACAAGGGTCCATTAAGACTTTTATAAGTCCAAAATCAAGGTCTATTTACATATATAAACATATAATTATAAGTAAAAATAATCCGGACCACAATAAGCCCTCTCATTAAGCCACGGCTTAAATAGACTTATTGGACCGTGAGTCAATTAGCTCAAAAATACGTATATTAAGCTTGAAATAGCTAATAAATGCGTATCGCTTTTTGGTTAATACCATAAGCCTAAAAAATAGGGCCACTACATACGCCATAACACAAAATAATCAAATCACTTTTTTAGTGATTTGGGAAGTGGTTTCGTGGGCATATAAGGCCAAAATAGCCAAGAAATTAGCTTAGAAATAAGCTCGGATAGAAGCTTACAAGCTACTATAAAAAAATAAGCATTCTAACATCATATATGATTCAAAACCCATCAGACACGACATCAAAACTACCAGAACCCCTCTTTTCCTTTTATTCTACACGAACCAAACATACCTTTTTTCTTTCGTTTCGTTTCTAAAAATCGATTTTCACAACGATCAACTTGTACAACTAACATCTATGCATCAAAATAAACCCAAAAGGACAAACGAAATTTAAATTTGAAAACTTACTAGAAAATATTCAAAAATGTATATTTCGACACGAACCGGACAACCCAAACGTTGTTTTAATGAACACCCAAATACTCGTATCAACCCGGAATATCACGTTCTTGATCAAAGTTGGAAAATGTATGGTTGATTATGGTGGTGTAACGGACGAACACACACACACTTTTATGTGTGTGTTTTTTAAATGAAATGATAAGGATTATGAGAAAATATTTCTAGTGGAAGGCATATATGTGTAAAACTTTAGACAAAGGAGCTAAAATTAAGCCTCCTTGTCTCTCTTTCTTGCTATGACCGGCCATGGGATCCAAGGGAGTCTCGGGCCTTTCTTTTCGTGTCGGGATCACTTAAATACTCGTAAAACTCAACCGTAAAATTTACCCCAAAGTTAATTAGCATTTTTATTCACCTTAAAAATACTTTTCCATTAACCTAGAGTATTTAACACAACGTATTTCACGTTAAACCCTTTCAAACTATTTGGACATAACAGAAGTGTCAAGAATTGTTTTTTGGCAATTTTCACGAATTCACGGATCAAACCACCCAGAATATAATTAACACAATAATACCCTTCCAAAAGGGATTATTAATCACAATACAAAAATCATCACCGTCAACACGGTACCAAATCTGAATAAACTAACAAAAGTCAAATAGTCAAAGGACTATAAATGAAATATTCAAAACACAAAAAGGGTAAATGTTACATTCTACCCCCTTAAAAGAATTTCGTCCCTGAAATTCAACCACTAACAACAAAAGCGAATACTTTAATTTCATCTGATCTTCACGTTCCCACGTGAATTCAGGACCACGTTTGAATTCACGACCTTGACGATGGCAATCCTACTACGCTTCAACTTCTTAAACTCTCTTTCCTAAAATTTCCATAGGCTCTTCCATAAAATTTAACTTAGCATCAACTCGAATCTCATCCAAAGGCACTTGCAGTGTTGGATCAGCCAAATACTTCTTAAGGTTCGACACGTGGAACGTGTCATGAACACCGTTCAACTTCTCGGGCAAATCTAACCGGTAGGCCATAAGGCCTAGTTTCTCAACAATCTTAAATGGTCCAACAAACCTATGTGCTAACTTCCCTTTCTTCCCAAAGCGTACCACACCTTTCCAAGTTGACACTTAGGCAAGCTAGTCTCCTACCACTAATCTAGAGGCTTCTCCTCTTATCAACATAACTTTTCTAACGATCACGCGCATCTTAAGTCTATCCTTAATCTGTGAGATCTTCTCAGTGGTCTCTTGCACTAACTCAGGTCTTATCAACTGACCTTCTCCCACCTCAGGCCCCTAACTGGGTGAAACAATACTTTCTACATACAATGACTCAAACAGAGCACACTCACACTAGATTGATAACTATTGTTATATGAAAACTTGACCAATGGAAGATGTACTCCCAACTCCTGAATCTAAGACTCACGCTTTAGCATGTCTTAAAGTATGAATAGTACGCTCACTCTGACCATCGGTCTGAGGTGTGATTAGCCATAATAAATGTCTAAACGATGTCCCTATTTCCTCTTGCATTGACTGCCAAAACCTCGGATGTGAAACGATTTCACGTTCTGATATAATCGAGGTTCGGCACACAATGTCTAGCAACTATCTCTTTCAAAATACATCTAGCCAACCTTTCCTTCTTATAATCCTCCCACGACATAGATAGAAAATGAGAGACTTTAGTCTCAATCGGTCCACAATGACCCAGGTTGTGTCATGCCACTACCTAGTCCTAGGCAACTTAGTCAAAAATCCATAGCTATCCCCTTCCCATTTCCATTCGGAAATCATCAGGTTGTGGTGCAATCCAGATGCCTTTGAGCTCAGCCTTAACCATTAAAAACAAGTCAAAAAGTTACTAACATACTCATCTATTCCTTTTCATTCCAGTCCACCAATATCTATCTCTCAAATCATAATACATCTTATCAGCACCTGGGTGTACAGAGTACTTCGACCTATGGGCTTCATCCATTATCAGGGTTCTCACCTCACCCTTCAAAGGTACCCATATTTGATCCAGGTAGTACAAGGTTCCATCGCTTCTTTGTTCTATCATCTCATCCAAACCTTTCTGCAATCATGCAAACTCATCTACAACCTCCTTCTGAACCGCTAGTATCCTATCCTTGATACTCGACTGAAGGGTCATATTCATAGCTCTAACTCTCTTAGGCTTTACTCTTTCTTTCCTACTTAGGGCATCAGCCACCACATTCGCCTTACCAGGATGGTAGCGAATTTCATAGTCATAATCACTAAACAACTCTATCCAGCGACGCTGTCGCATATTCAACTCTTTTTGACTAAAGATATGCTGAAGAATCTTATGATCCGTATAGATGACACTCTTAGTCTCATTACAATATTGTATACTGATCTTAAGTGCAAAAACGACCGCACCCAACTCTAAATTCATGGTTTATTATAATTTTTCTCTATGAGTTTTCAAAATGCTAGACGCATGGCTATCACTTAACTATTTGCATTAACACACACCTAGTCATATCCCGGGCGCATCACAATTATACCATCAAGGTCCTTCCGGTCTTAAGGGAGAGCGAGAACAGGCGCATTATACAACTTATCCTTCAAGGTTTTAAATGCCAATTCCTTTTCCTCACCTCAATCGAAAGTTTCTGAGTCAAGATAGTAAGAGACTTAGCTATCTGAAAAAGTTCTCAATGAACCTACGATAATATCCACTCAATCTTAAAAACGAACATCAATCGGAGTTTCTAGGGGCTTTCCATTCTTACAAGCTTTAATCTTACTAAGGTCTACATGTATCCACCATTCCGTTTATCACATGCCCTCGAAATGCAACTTATATTAGCCAGATTTTCATCACTTAAGATATACTTAGCATATAGTTCTCCTTTTTGAGCAATCCCAAGACTAACCTTAAGTGTTCTACATGCTCCTTTTAGTCTTAGAGTAGATTAAGATATCGTCTACAAACACTATCACAAACTTATCAAGATAAGGCCTGCGGAAACTCTATTCATCAAATCCATGAATACTGCTGGTACGTTAGTCAGACCAAAGGCATTACTGTGAACTAAAATGTCCATAACAAGTTCTAAACGCAGTCGTTGGAATGTCATCCTCATGCACTCTCAGCTGATGGTATCCAGACCTAAGATCTATCTTCGAGAAAAACTGCAGCCCTTGCAGTTGGTCAAATAGATCATCAATTCTAGGAAGTGGATAACGATTCTTAATAGTCAACTTGTTCAATCTCTCGATATCAATGCACATCCTAAAAAGAACCATCCTTTTTCTTAACGAACAACACCGACGCTCCCAGGCAACAAATTGTTGATGATACTTTGTCTTGGAGTTCCTTGAGTTGTCCCGACAACTCCTCTAATTCAGAAGGTGCCAAACGATAGAGAATATGGCTTACCGGAGTTGCTCCAGGGATGAACTCAATCTGAAACCAATTTCTCTGATTAGGCGGGTAATCTGTAAGATCATCAGGAATATCTCAGGAAAATCTCTAACTATAACAATCTCTTCTTGTTTCTTAGCACCCATCAAAAATCTCGCTTTCTCTTTCGGTCTCTCTCCTAATATTCTAAGCACCTTGCCATCTGGTAGTGGTATCCTCACTATCTTATCATGGCAAATTATTTCAGCCTTATAATTAGACAACCAGTCCATACCTATAATCACATCAAAACTCCCATGTCCAAAAGGTATCAAATTGATGTCAAAGACATGACCCTCGATTTCTAGTTTACACCCCTTAATAACCTTATCAATCTCTACTAGCTGCCCGCTAGCTATCTTAATCTCATATTTGAAACCTAAGTCACTAGGCTCTAAGCCTAACAGAGGTATGAAAGTAGTGGAAACAAAATTATAATCGGCACCAGAGTCAAATAAGGTAGTTGCAAAATGATCATTTAAGGTAAACGTACCCATCATAATGTTCGAATCCTGACGAGCTTCCTCTGCTCCCAACATGAATGCCCTACCCCTAGCCTGGTTCCCTTGGTTTCCATGATCCTGACCCCCGTTATTAGCAGCAACTCGATTTGGATGATTTTCTTCTGGTCCTTGAGCTCTATTCAATCTAGGAGAAGCTGACCTGGCATGGTCGGTACTACCACACTCATAACATGCCTTAAAGGTTGGGTTTCTAGCATTGACAGGATTCGCATTCCTCGGCACACCTCTACAATCCTTTGCCAAATGACCCGGGCGGTTACAGTTGAAGCATGTGCGACAACGCCCTCCGGGTGCATGGTAGGAGTTGCAGGTGGTACACTTAGGCCAAGTACCCATATTCTCTCTTCTTACAGGGTTTATAGTAGTAGCAAAAGCATTCCCAGTCCTAGTCCTCTTATTATCATCCCTACCACTCCTATCCCTGCTAGGTTCCCCTACATTTCCTCTTTTCTCAACCTTCTTAATTGATCCATTTCTTACAGCCTCATCAGTCAGTGCACCAGAAATCTGCACAGCCTTCTGCATAGTCTTTGGCTCCATTGCTGCCACCATCCTACGGATCTGTGGAGCAAGGCCATACACATACCTCTCAATCTTCCTACTTTCAGGAGTTACTAAGTGAGGAACTAATCTCGCCAACTCATGAAACCTATCAGTATACGCAGCATGGCCAGCCCCGACCATGACGTGATTCCATAACTCAGTTTCTAACTTTTGCATCTCATGACTAGGACAAAACTCTTGTATCATCATAAACTTAAAGTCATTCCATGACATACTAATAGCAACTTCCCGGCTTAGCGTGCAGATCTGAGAGTTCCACCACGTTAAAGCCTTACCCACAAATGAACCAGCAGTGTATTTCACTTTTTGGTCAATACTACAACCACTCATATCATGTGCAGACTCCATTTTCTTAATCCAACGAGTAAGAACTATAACACCTCCCTTACCATCATATTCCTTAGGGTTACAAGTTAAGAACTCCTTATATGAACAACCTACCTGGTTGACATTTACTATCACATTCCCAACGTTCTCCTAAACGTTCTCATTAACCACATTACCATTTTGATTTCCAACATTTCCTCGGTTACTAACCTGAGCTAGCATGGCGGGTAAGAGGTTCTACAATTGTTGGGCAATGATTGTTGAGAATTTGGGTGCTCCCCCATTGGCTCCCTCTACAATCCTATTGACTCATTAGCTCCCATTCCTTGGTCATTTCCTTGACCCTTCAAATCATGAACACGCTCATCATTACCCTCCCTAGGTCTTCTACCCCTTCCACCTTTACCAACCCGTTCACCCGTTCCCCCTCCTCGTTATTCGGCAACAGGCCGGCCAGCACTTTGGGTCATCACCCTTGGCGGCATTATCCACATGAGGGAGAACATGGACAACATTAGGTAGGCAGGAAGACTCGCATATATATAGAATATCTTACTATATATAACTTTACACATAACACCACCTTACGGTGTCAACATCAATTTATGTAAACAACATTACTAAGTATGAGTGAGTTGTGATACGCTTATAACTACGTTGGCCATCGTACTTATATTCGCATCCTTTCCCCATCATATTCAATATTGAGCTCACATATTTCAATGACTGGCATAAATAAAGCACCAAACCACAAACATGCGAAAGCAAACAAAATCGGAACACCGCGCACATAGATCCTATACGCAACTAAATGACGGATCTTAGGTTATAGCCTAGGCCAATCTACCTAGTTCTCTATAACCTTGGTTCTGATTACCATTCTGTCACACCCCGAAAATCGCAGAAAATTAGGGATGCAACATAATGATCAATCATAACACAAGATACAAAATAGAGAAAACTACAATGCATAAACTTTAAGTGCTATGAAGACCATCAACCTCGAACAACCTCGAGTGATGTCCCAAATCGCAACTAAAATCCATAATCTCTTACAATTATTCAAATTCCCTCACAAGGGTCCATAATCCAAACTTAATCCAAAACATCCAAATACTATAGCCAAATAAACCAAACAAGCAAGACTTTACATGAAAATCCACTCAGGATACTTCTAAGTCTGCTATCAAAATCACCAAACTATTCTTCTTTCACTTCACCTGAAAATGATACTCAAAAACGTCAATAATAATGTTGGTGAGCTCATAGGTTTGACCTTAAACCCAAAAGTTGTGCCAATATTTCAACAGTGGACAATAGTGCTATATAATAGTGAATATATGCAAATAATCTAGCATCACCGCTAATCAACAATCCATATGTCACTTACGCACCAAAAGGGCCTACCAGCTGGAGCACTAAAATTAGTGCAGGACCACACACAAACCTGGGTAGGCATACCCATCCACTCCTATAATCACACAAATACTGGGTAGGCGTACCCATCCGCTCCAAACAATCATACAACACATAATATTCACATAGCAATCATAAGCACGTAACTTGTCCCAAAACAAAATCACATTTTGCACAGATCAATTCAAAACATTTCAAAACACATTTGAGTATCATTTTCCCCCAACGGAAAAACTAGTAAAAAGTGGGGCTACGAGAACTCACCTCAAGCAAGTCTTTAGCAACCAAAACTCAATCACACAGCAAATGCAACGACGCCCGCACACGACCTAGTCCAGTTAATGTCCTAGTTTAATCATCAAATTCCAAAACAATCTCCACGTTTGATGCATAGAGTTTAGACGCGTTGTATAATTAACCAAAACAATTTAGTGGTGTGATGGTTGACGACATATCTCCACAATCATATCAATCTCATTACTCGGTAATACATACTTATACTATTTAAGGAAAATAGATAAGTAATATACATAAATATTTATAATTAATAATTATAAATATATCTCGACAAGTCCATTCCCTCTTCATCTGGTTGTTCTTTGAAACTGATCTAAACTTATTAGCTCTTTTGTCTCTTAGACTTTCTATGATCAAGTTTTTGCTTCTGCAGCCCCTTAGACTTCCAACTTCTGAGAATCAGTAAACTGTTGCTTTGTGACTTCCAGCTGCTAATTCTGATGCTTTCCTATAATCTTCCAGTCTCACTTGGGTACAAAGTGTTGAATTTTCATTGTAGGTTTCAAATAATTCCTTGATCTCATCAAAAGAATATCTTTTCAATTGTTGTAGTGTACGACTTCCCATGTGCTTGATGTAATTAATCATATAATTCCTCTGTTGAGCTTGTGTCATGGGCTTGTTCCTCTTTGCTTCAGCTTTCTGTGCAGCAAAATATTTCTTTCTACAAGCATCTTTGCTTGATCAACTTCACTGTACTTGTTCCTTTCCTCTGCTTATAGTCTCTTAGATAGCTCTTCATCAGCTTCAACTCTTGCTCTAATGTTTTCCCATTCCTCCTCAGTAAAAGATTGAGCTGCTTCGTGAACTCTAGTCATCCTTTGTCTTTCTTCTTTATCCAGTTCCTCTTGCAGTCTCACAGCTGCTTCATGTCCAAGCCTATCTTGTTCTTGCTGTAATTTTGTTCTCTTGATCTGTTCATCTTTAGATTCCTCCATTTTACCTTTACCTTTATCTTGATTAACAAGCTGGTGAAGGTTATAATGTTAACTTCTTGAACAATACCAGCAGTACTAGCTTGCATTGATGCACCAGCAGTACTAACTGATTCTTCAGCAGTACTAAACAACCTACTAGCAGTACTAATTCCACCACTTCCAGTACTAACTGCCCTTCTTCTTCTAGTATAAGTGTGAACATTTATTTTAGCTGCATCTGCAAGAATTTTAGCTGCACTAAGAACTCCCAACTGATCTTCAGGTTGATCTTCTCCTTGTGTAGGAGTAACCAAAGTAACTCTCTCATTTTCAATCAATATTTTTCATTTCATCTCCACTGTTTGGTATGAATCTCTCAACTCTTCATCATCTGAAACAACAATTTTGGCTCTCCTTCTGGAATGGCTTATCTTGACAATCTTCTTTAACTTTTTCACCTTCATGATAAGCTTGGTATAAGCAGTACCATATACTTGCTTAGTTTGCTTCAAATCTGCCTCCAAGCTTTCCACTTTCTTGGATAATGTTGTACATAAAACCGTCAATTCTTGTAATGTCATACTGTCCTCATCACTTCCAAGTGTGTTAACTCTTGGGAGATGTGAATCACGGGGCGGTGTAGGTACCCTCTCAAACCTAGTCTGAGCAATGGAACCCCCCATGGCTTCTTGGCACCTGGGACTACCACCTGCACCAACTTCCTGAGAAAGAGGCACATTAGGTATTGCCGTGGATTGGGTCCTATTAATGGTACCACTAACCTGCCCTGCATCTAAGCTAGTATCAGTAGTGGTATCCCTTTCCACTCTGTCATCCCACTCCTCATAGACAGCCTCATCTGGTACATTGGGTATAGGCTCGCTAGTCTAAGGTAACTCAGTGACCTGGTTTAAGGCTTGCCTAGGTGTTTGAGTCTTTTGGTGTGATGATGATACAACATTATGGATTGGTTCTTCATTTGTGTTGAGCAGGAGAAGGTGGTGGTTGGGGTTTAGAGGGATGTCCTGAACCTTCACATTCTTCTGCTTGAATTGCTAGCATACTTGGAAACAAAGGTGTGTGTTCCCCAGAAAAACCTCTTTTCATATTGCTAAAAAGTTTTGGAGTTAAATTAGGAGCAATATATTTTCTGTTGTGGGGATTAAGGAATCTTTTGTTCTTGTCTAAAAATATTTGAATAAATCTTGGATACATTAAAAATTTATATTTACTATCTAAGTTTTTCACCATACCATCAAAAATCAATTTAGAAAAGTTAAAAGTTCTGTTTGTGGCCAAGCAAATAATAGCAGTTGCTATATTGCTACTAAATTGTTCCCAAGAAGTTTTCTTAGGGCTAAGACAGTGTAGGATGGTATGGATCAAAAATCTCCACTAAGGGGAAAATTTGCCTTTTTGAAAAGTTAGTTTATCATCAGTTAAAACATACCCCATCAGTGAGAGTTGATCAAAAATTTCAGTAGTTGGCAAAACACGAATACCTCTACATTGCTAAATTGGAGGTTTCCTTAAGATGCTTCAGTAATAGTGAATTCTTTGCCATCAACTATGGCAGTTATTTCTTGTTCTCCATTATCAACTATTCTGACAGTAGCAGTCTGCCAAAACTTTTCGATTAGAGAAACATAGATAGTAGGATTCTTAGTAAGAGCATACCTTATATGACTACCATTGAGAAAATCTACTATCTCTTGGAATCCTTCACTCCCAGTTGGTTTCTTTAGATAAGCAACCATGTTGTGTTTGTTGCAGAATTCCAAATTCGCCATTAGTGATTGAGTTATGATAAGGGTTCTGGGTGAATGTTCGTTAATGAGAGTATGAGAGTTTGGCAAAGTTAATTGAGATTTTATAGACAGCGCTTAAGGGTTTTGATTGGACCGACTGAATAAAATGGATTCTTTATCTTGAAGAAAGCTTATAAGTGAAAGAAAGATCAAGAATTATCCAAATTATAGACCCCTATAAGCGAAATATTTGGCAGAAATATCTCAACGGCTATATTTAATTGCCAAAAATCTGTTATGCCCCAAACAGTACTAACGGTAGCCTAGCAGTACCAAGTTTAGCCTAACAGTACTAAGTAATGCCCAGCAGTACTAAGTTTAGACTAACAGTACTAAATAATTCCCAGCAGTACTAAGTTTAGCCTAGCAGTATTAACTTTTGAGGTACCAGTTTTAACCTCAATTCTGTTCCAAAAGGCATTTCCATCATCAATGTTGATTCTCACAAGCTCTCTTTCTGTTTTTAAGCTCACTGTATCTCTTAATTCTTTTGCTCACTAAAACACTCTGTTTGTTTTTATTTCACAAATCTCTCTTTCTGTTTTTGAACTCACTACATCTCTCTTTTCTGTTTTTGAACTCACTACATCTCTCTTTTCTTTTTCTCTCTTAAACACTCTTTTTGTTTTTGGTTCACACATCTCTCTATTCTTTTAAGCTCACTTTTTCTCTCTATCTATTTTTGCTTTCTCTCAAATCTTACAGTATTAATTATAACAGCAGTAGTAATTAACCTCCCCTTAATCAATGCTTCAGAGGTTAAGCATTCCAATACTTGCAAGATTTTTAATAAATAAAATAATTGAAATCTTCCAACATCAAAAGCTTTTGTGAGTAAATTAGCAACATTGTGATCAGTGTGAATCTTAATCATTTAAATAAGCTTCTTCTCATTTGAATCCCTAATGAAGTGATGTCTAATCTCAATGTGCTTAGTCTTTGAGTGAAACACTGGATTCTTAACTATGCAGATGGTGCTTTCATTGTCAATGAAAATCTTGGTATTCATGAAGTTGTGTCCATAATCCATCATTTGATTTTAAATCTAGAGTACTTGTCCATAGCAACTAGCAGCAGCTACATACTCTGCTTCAGTAGTAGAGTTGGCAACTATGGTTTGCTTCTTGCATTGCCATGAAATCAATCTTCTTCCAAGAAATTAACAACCCCCTGTTGTGGATTTTCTGTCTAAACTTGCACCGGCATAGTCACTGTCAGTATAAGCTTTTAAGTCAAATGGTGAGTCCTTAGGATACCAAAAGCCCAATTTAGGTTGACCTTTCAAGTATCTAAAGATTCTTTTCACAGCATGAAGATGTGAAACTTTAGGTGTGACTTGAAATCTTGCACAAGCACATACAACAATCATTATATCATGCCTAGAAGATGTTAGATACATCAATGATCCAATCATTGATCTATATAAGTGAACATCAACATCTTCAGCTTCTGCATCCTTGAGCAATGGCTTTGAAGTCTCCATGGGTGTACTTGCTGTCTTCACAGTTAAAAAACCAAACTTCTTCAAGATTTCATCTACATACTTGTCCTGACTGATGAAAATCCCATCATCTTTTTGTGTCACTTGAAGTCCTAAGAAGAAAGTGAGTTCAACCATAGAACTCTCTGGAATTTATGTTGCATACTTCTCAAAATCAATGCATAACTCCTTCTTAGTATATCTAAAAATGATATCATCAACATATACTTGAACAAGTAGAATATCACTTTTGATTCTTTTAATAAACAAAGTCTTATCAATCTGGCCTCTCTGAAATCCATCGTCTAATAAATAGGTAGATAGAGTCTAATACCAGGCTCTAGGAGCTTGATGTAGACCATATAATGCCTTTTCTACCTTGTAAACTTTGTCAGGAAACTCTGGATCTTCAAATCCCTGGAGTTGACAGTACATAGACTTCCGCCTCTAATCTGACCATTATAGAAATGCACTCTTCACATCCATATGGTACACAACAAAGTCTTTGAATGAGGCCTCTCGCCATATGGTAATCCACCAATGTCCAAACTTGTTGTAATTTGAATTGCAGAAGCTCTTCTTGCATAGCTTCTATCCAGCTTGGATCTTTTAATGCTTGGATTACCTTCTTGGGCTCTTCTTGAGATAGGAAACAGGCAAATAGAATATGAAGGTCTTCATGAGTTTTCCCTTCATAAACAGCACTAATAAACCCTTGTTCATTTATCATTCTCCTTGTTTGTACACCAGACTGCATATCACCAATCACATGATCAAGTGAATGATCTTTATGGATTCTTGTATTTGGAGTAGAAGGAACTGGATATGTGGTAGCAATGTTGCTCAAATCCAATTCTGATTCATCACCATATGTGGATTCAAGTGGAGCAGTAGGAACTGTTAGACTAACAGTATTAATATTTAGACTACCAGTATACCACTTGTTGATCCCAAACTATGATTGATTCTTTAGCTTGTAAAGAGTATGTTACCTTGGATAAATCCAAAATAACAATGGTAGAAACTTTGTGTGTATATTAAAGAGTATGTGGAATCTACTCTTTAATACTTAGAAGAACTATGAATGTAACAGTAAATATGATTGAACAAAGATGTAACAAAAAAATTCAATATTATTAAGATCAATAATACGAGTACTCTGTCTAGTACTAGGGTTTACAACCTTGAAGCTATTACTATTGTGCATACAACTCTATAACCTAGGATCTCCTTTTATACACCAAGGAGTCCTTTACAAGATAACTACAGATCTTCTATATTTCTAATCTTATATGCATATCTTTCTAACTAAATAGAATATACACTGAATAAGTCAATACTTATCACTATTACGTCTTCATCCCTTTAGCAGTCTTAAGTCTTCATGCAGTAGTCTTAACTCCATCAGCAGTGTTAAGTTAGTACTGGCAGTACTAACTTTATTCTAGTAGTACTAACTAGTTAGTATCGGTAGTTGTAATCTTGAACAGTACTAAGTCTTTGGCTTGGCAGTACTAAGTGTTTGGGTTTAATTCCCAACAGTACTTATATTCGCATCCTTTCCCAGACATATTCGATATTGAGCTCACACATTTCAATGACCAATAACTATGCACTAAAACCGCGAAACATACAAAAGCGAAAAAACACCGCGCACATAGATCATATACGCAACATAACGGACGAATATTAGGTTATAGGTCTAGGCCACTCCACCTAGTTATTTATATCTTTGGGGACTCGGATTTACCAATTCTGTAACACCCCGACAATGGCGGAAACTCGGGAATGCAACATAATGATCAATCATAACACAAGATACAAAATAGAGAAAACTACATTGCATAAGCTTCAAGTGCTATTAATACCATCAACCTCGAACAACCTCGAGTGATATCCCAAATCGCAACTAAAATCCATAATCTCTTACAATTATTCAAATGCCCACACAGGGATCCATAATCCAAACTTAATCCAAAACATACAAATACTAGAATCAAACAACAAGCAAACAAGACTTCACATGAAAATTCACTCGGGATACTTCTAAGTCTGCTAACACAATCACCAAACTATTCTTCTTTCACTCACCGAAAATGATACTCGAAAACGTCAACAATAATGTTGGTGAGTTGTAATTTGACTTAAACCCATAAGATGTGCCAATAGTTAACAGTGGACAATTAGTGTATATGACAGTGAATAATGCAAAACATACCTTTGCATCCCGTAATCTATAAACAATATGTCACTTACGCAACCTAAAGGGTCTACTAGCTGGAGCACTAAAAATAGCAAGACACTCACGTACCTAGGTAGGCGTACCATCCGCTCTAATAATCATACACAAATACTGGGTAGGCGTAACCCATCCGCTCCAAACAATCATACAACACTTAATATTCACATTGCAGTCATAAGACGTATACTTATCCCAAAACAAAACACATTCGCCTCAGATCATATTCTAAACATTTCATAACACATTTGAGTAGCATTTTCCCTATAGGGAAAAACCAGTATAAAGTGCGGCTATGAGAAATCACCTCAAGCAAGTCTTTAGCATAACCAAAACTCTATCGCACAACAAATTGCAACGACGCCCGCAACGTACTTGTCCAGTTATATGTCCCAATTTAATCATCATATATTTTGAAACAATCTTCCGTTTGATGCATAGAGTTTAGACGCGCTGTACAATTACCCAAAACAATTTAGTGGTGTGATGGTTGACGACATATCCCCAGCATCAGATCACTCTCATTATTTCGATTAATACATATATTTTATACATATTTAGAGAATATGAAAGTAATATAAGTAATTTATTTTAATTAATAATTTAAATATATTCTCGAACAAGTCCATTCGGTAAACATTAGTCACTTCAAAATAATCATATTATGGTGAAAATGTATACATTTTACTCATAATAAACATCATTAGTGATGTTTCGTGAAAAAGCTTTATTTTCGTCTTTTAGTGAATTTATTAAATAAATAAAATAATAAATATATTTTATTATTTAAAAATCAAAAATCATGTTTTTAAAAAAATTTCTAAGTATAAACTTTTTACGAAATTTCGACATGACCCTCACGCTATAAACATTTTCCAAGGTTTCAAACCTTATTTTCAACACTTTTTACAAATTCGACACTTTTCGACAAAATTCCTAAAAAATCTCAATTCTTTAAACGTTTTCTAAAACGTTTTTCCTAAAATATCGTTCAATATCACTTCGTAAACAAAATTTTCACTTTCACAAGTCAATCAAACTCTAATAAGACTAAATATCGCTTATTGGGCTTAAAGGCCCAATAAGGGTCCATTAAGATATTTATAAGTCCAAAATACGATCCAAGTCCAAAATCAAGGTCCATTTACATATATAAGTATATACTTATAAGTAAAAAATAATCCGGACCACAATATGCCCTCCCATTAAGCCACGGCTTAAATGGACTTATTGGCCCGTGAGCCAATATGCTCAAAAATACGTATATTAAGCTTAAAAATAAGCTAGTAAACTACGTATCACATTTGGTTACTACCATAAGCCTCAAAAATAGTCCACGAATATACGCAAATCAAAGTAAATAGTCAAAATCACATCCCTTGTGATTTCACTTCAAACCGTGAGCCATAAACTCAAAATAAGCCAATAAATTCTTAAAAATAAGCCCGCAATAAGCTATACAAGCTATTATCAAAAATAAGGTATCTAGCAACATATATTATTCAACCATCACGACCACAACATCAAAACTATAACAAAATATCACTTTTACTTTTTACCGTACTCGAACCAAACACGCCCTTTTTTATTCATTTCGCTTCCAAAATTCGATTTTCACAACGATCAACTTGTACAACTAACATCTATGCATCAAAATAAACCCAAAAGGACAAATGAAATTTAAATTTGAAAACTTACAAGAAAATCTTTAAATTTGTATTTTTCGACACGAACCGGACAACCCAAACGTTTTTAAATGAATACCCAAATACTCGTATCAACCCGGAATATCACGTTCTCGATCAAAGTTGGAAAATTTATGGTGGATTATTGTTGGTGAGGGCGGCCAAACACAAGCACACACATTTAAGTGTGTGTTTAATTTTTTTTGATAATGAATGGATAATGAGAGCTAGTGGAAGGAATATAATTGTACACCTTAAGACACATTAGCTAAAATTAAGCCTCCATGTCCCCTCTTGACTACCTTGACCGGATATGGCATCCTAGGGGGTGTCAGGTCTTTCTTTTCGTGTCAGAATCACTTAAATACTCGTAAAACTCAACCGTAAAATTTACCCCAAAGTTAATTAGCATTTTTATTCACTTTAAAAATACTTTTCCATTAACCTAGAGTATTTACACGACATATTTTCACTTTAAACCCTTTCAAAACTCATATGGACATTAACGGACGTGTCGGACTCGTTTTTTGGCATTTCTCAAAATTCGCGGGTCAAACCACCCGGAATACAAATAACACAATAATACCTTCCAAAAGGGATTATTAATCACAATAAACCACAATTCATCACAATACTCATAAAAATCACCACCGTCAACACGATACAGAATCTGAATAAACTAACAAAAGTCAAATAGTCAAAGGACTATAAATGAAATATTCAGAACACAAAAAGGGCAAAGGTTCAACACATATAGCAATTCGAATTCAAGTAGCACCTTAAGCGAATATCCAACCTAAGCACCTGAAAACATTGCTTAAAACGTCAACCAAAGTTGGTGAATTCATAGGTTTAAACTGAAACGTAATAGTGTGGATCACAAGTTATAAAACGTATGTGACTATTATAACAGATACAATATCACATAAAAAGGGTGTTTACGCTGCACTAAGCTCATGAAACCGAGGCTCAATAAGTATGTAGCAAATAATCATGCCAAGTGAAAACTTGCCCTTAACAGGTGTCCAACCAAAGACCACTAAACGAAATTCGACATGAAATACATCCGTTTTATCGATCCCTCCGATATAAGTAAGTGCTACTTACCCGGATGGGGGTTATTAGCCCCAATAGATCTATTTATTCACTCGCGCTCACTCAACCAGTACGGTCGGTCAAGAAATTAACGGTTCATGATAGTTTGGGCAGTAGTGGTTTAGACGCAAACTTAGGCAACACGAAAACAGGTAAGAGTAACGTAAAACACTTGTGTCCAGTTTTAAAAGCAAGCAATGTTCTCACCTAAAGTTACAAAGTATACGAAAAACGGTAAAGACGTGGGGCTATGAACTCGGCTTAATTGCCCTGTCATGACCTAATAATAAAGGTTTTGGTTCAGAATTAATACGGTGCAAAATCATGAATGTGTATATGAGTTTTCAATGGTAGTTATACTATTATTTCAAGAAGGATTTTAGTATCATCAGTTGTGTGGTGGTTGTAGTAGTTTGACTCGATAAAAATGTTTTACATTACTAGTATGTATATGTATATTATATATAAGAGAAATAAACAAGAGTAAATAAGTTTCGGCAGTTTACCCAATACCCCAAGTTAACTATCTAGGACATCTTTGATGTAAGCGTCTACACATTTTTAATTTACGTAATAGGTAATAGAAGTTTTATATATATAAAAGTTTATAAAAATATATTTTTCACTTTTTAGTCGGGTATTAAAATAATAATATTTTATTATTTCGTCTTTTCGTCCTTATTAAAGAAAATACTTAGTAATTTATATGTGATTATATAGTTTAGTTTATTTGTCAAGTTTAAGTATAAAAATCATTTATTAAATATAAAATAATATGATTTCGTCCTTTTGTCGAGTTTTAAAAAAATACGTTTTACAAAATATTTCTAAGTGTAAAGATTTTTATAAAATTTCGGCATGACCCGTTTGTTTATTTTCGTTTCTCAAAGACATAGACTTTACCCAAAAACACTTTCCAAATATATTTCACATTTCCCATGAACGCCAAATCTCTACATTTAACCTACTTTCTATCCAATACTCGTTCCAACAATTTATTTACTACTTCAAGTCCATATTTAAAACTCAATATAAGTTTATTAGTAAGCCTGATAATATAGCCAAAATATTCATCAAGTTAAATAAGTCAAACGCTTAAAATATTAAATAAGCTTGTTATGGAAAATAAGTTATATCATGAATAAGCTTATAAGCCAAGCTTATAAGTTCGAAAATAAGCAATATGCCTTTAACCAAAATAAGCCGAGAGCCATTAGACCCTTATTGGGCTTTTGGACCCAATAAGCCCAATCAAAAATGCCGAATCACAATAAGCCTATAAATAGTCCAATAAGCTAAAGAATAATCAAATAAGCACTTGACTTATCAGATAAGCTATAAAATAGGTCACAAAATAAGCCAAGCTGTGGAGCTTATTATCTAAGCCCACGGTTTGGGCTTGGGTTTTGGGCTGAGGCACTAAGCCCGATAAGCACTAGTGTGCTTATCAAGTAAGTCCAATTAGCTCAACTCATTTTTAGTTATCAAAAAAGCCACAAAAATAAGCTAGAAATATAAGATGAAAACTTGAAAAATTCAAAATACTATTTCTTTTTTTCCTTTTTGAGCCGAGAGCTATATAAGCCCAAATAAGCTTTCACAAGCTTAAAAATAAGCCGAATAAGCTATAAGCTTTTTGGTAAAATATTTCTTTATAACAAAATAACCACAACAACACAACTATACTTTTTCTTGTTTTCTTTTCTTTCCATTCGACATACATACAAACCCTTATTAGGGTTTTGTAAAATTTTAACCTTTGATTTTACAAAAACGATTGTACAACTAGCTTTTATACATGGTAAGATCAATAGAAGTGCAAAAAATATAAGAAAAAGATCAACTTACAAAAAAGATGGTTTAGAAGGTGATTAGAGACTAACTAACAACCCAAATGTTGTTTAATACCCAAACTAACTATTAGAATTAAACCCGAATAATCTTTAGCTTCCAAATACTTGATCAAAAATGAAAAATGAAAGTTTTTGGTGGTGTTTGGTGTTTGACCGAATACAAGAGAGAAAAGGGAGAGAAGAACAATTTTTGTGTGTGTGTTTTCTAATGAGGAGAAATGTGTGTAGAGAATAGATGTATCTTGTCTTTTTGTACACACACCAATCAAAATTTTAAGATGTGTGTTGGTGTTGGCGGACGACAAGAAACAAAGGGGGGGAGGGGACCAATTTGGTCATTTGAATTTGAATCATGCAAAGGTGGTATCCCATGCATACTAGATTTTTATCTCATGCAATTGAGATTTTTCTAATATTTCTTATGGTATACGTAAAACTAAAAACGCGCGATACCTAAAAAGGAAAATACGAAAATTTAAATATCTATCCGAAACGTAAAAACGCGACATTTGCCAAAGGACTACATTAAATAGCAAGCCGAAATGCATCCGGTAACGATTCTCAGTTATACGCGAGAGAACTCCCCAGTTAGATGTAAAACCAACACGTAAATTAATTAAAGTCAAACTAATGCACGAAAAAGTCAATGATGAAATTTGCAAATTTTTACAGGGTATGAAAATATGTCTTACAAGGACCGGTCACCCTTGGACTATCCATGGGATGACCCGGTTAGCTTACTAAACTATTACACGTTTATACTACGAGCTAGAATAGTAAAGTACTAGAAGAGACCGATACTTTCTAGAATTCTAACACTTCTCAATATAATGAGACTGAGAAATTGCTATTCAATTACTTTCATGTTTAATCTTTATGCCAAAGATAACATCAGCCTCCCCCATGTCCTTCATGGAGAACCTAGATGACAAAAATTCCTTTGTCAGGTCAACCTGAACTTGGTTAGTGCCGAAGATCAACATGCCATCAACATATAGACAAATGATGACTCCTTTACCAGTTTCATTAAATTTTCTATATACATATTTGTCAGCTTGGTTAAGCAGATAACTATTGACAAAACTATCATCAAACTTTTGATGCCATTGCTTAGGTGCATGTTTCAGTCCATATTGGGACTTAATCAGTTTACACACCTTATTTTCATTGCCAAGCATGATGAAGCCCTGAGGTTGGTTCATATAGACTTCCTCATTCAATTCACCATTTAAGAAAACAGTCTTCACATCCATCTGATGAATAATCAGATTGTGAATTGATGCTAAAGCAATCAACGGTATTATGGTACTGATACGTGTTACTAGAGCATAAGTATCAAAGTAGTTTATCCTTGACTTTTGTCTAAAGCCTTGAATAACCAACCTTACCTTGAACTTTTCAATGGTTCTATCTACCTTCAGTTTTATTTTGAAGATCCATTTACAACATGGAGGTAGATCAGTCAACACCCAAGTGTTGTTGCCCATAATGGAATCCATCTCATCATTAATTGCTTCTTTTCAGAAAGAAACATCCTAGGACTTCATTGCTTCATCAAATGTCTTGGGGTCATCATCAAAATTAAAGCAATAGGAGTGTTGGTCAGAGATCTCATTCCTTGTTCCTTCAATTAAGTACAATTGAAATTCGGGTCTAAAGTTCTTTGGAGTCCTATGCATGTTACTTCTTTAAAGTTCAGGTTCAGGTTGCTGAATCAAACCATCATCAATGACCTCTTTAGTGAGCCCTGAAAGTACTTCATCAGAGACCTTTGATACACCAATGTCTTCAGTTACATTTATCAGGGACCTCTGACTTGGGCTAGGGACTTATAGGAATCTATTCTCATCAAAGATAGCATCCCTTAATTCAATTATTGAGTTAATTAAAACTGAATCATTAGGTTCAACGATATAAAACCTAAAATCCTTGGAATGCTCAACATATCTAACAAAGATGCATTCAATGCCTCTTTCACCCAAAGTTTTTAGCTTTGAATCAGGGAGTCTTACAACTGCTCTACAACCCTAAACCGTAAGGTAGTTCAGGTTTGGTTTCCTTTTAGTCCAGAGTTTATAAGGGGTTATCTTATTCCTTCTATTAGGAACCCTGTTTAGTAAATAAAAAGCTGTTAACATAACTTCACCCCCAAACCCTTGACTCAGCCCTGAATAGGATAACATGAAATTAACCATTTATTTTAGTACTCTATTTTTCCTTTTAGATATACCATTTTGTTGTGGAGTGTAGGGGGCAGTCGTTACATAGATTATACCAACTAACTAAAAATACAAAGTATCCATGTATTCACCTCCTCTATCAGTCCTTATTCTCTTGATTAATGTCCCTTGTTGTAATTCAACT
>BQNB010092795.1:0-15096 GCA_026074375.1 Tanacetum coccineum
TATTAGTAAAGCGTTATTGGCCCAACCAAAGGCATCAATGACCTTACTTAGGAAAAGTGCACCATTATAGTTAGTTGCTTGGTTCTATATTTCTGAATTACTTTTATGGTCTTTTTGTGCGGTTTAGTTGATTACGCTGATAAATAGGTAATTTTATTAGTTTTCACCAATCACCATTCACTGTTTCTAATACAATATAGTCATTAGTTAACTAGAAAGATAATGTTGTAGTGAATGTAGATTGTTAGCTGTTCCTTTACTGCTAACATGGTCAGTTGGTTGCCTATAGGATGTCATAGTCTTATGTTAGTGTTGGCACGTTATCCAACCTATCTTGCCCACCGGTTTTATAATGGGTATTCAAGTTGACCTATCTGACACAGCTGCCTTTATCCAAGGTTAAGAGATAGTTTCATCTACATGACTTTCAAAATATATATCTCATCAGTTATATGGTATGATACTATGATCTATAATTTATCAACTCACAGAGCCAACATAAGTATGTTACGATAGATAAACCTGAAACGAGGTAAAGTAATAATTATTAAATAGTTTTTATTACAACTTCTTTCTTCATATTAATACAAAGAAACGTCTCACACATGTAGTACAATGACCCGGCTGAACCATTTGAATGCAACGACACGCATGACCCATTTGAATAAAATGACCCGTCTGATTTGTGTAAAGATGTTTATACCCATTAAATAAAAATAAAGGGAACCCATTTCAGCACGATGACCCGTCTGACCCGTCTGACCCATTTGAATGGAACAACTCGCCTGATCCATTTGAATCAATTGACCCAACTGATATGTTTATAGATAATTTGACCTATTTAATAAAAATAAAGGGAGTTTAAGTTTCTGTTCTGCTGCAGCCTTATACATTGTGTTTCGGTCTTTGTACAAAAAATTATTGGTTATGCTTGCTGCAACAACATTTTTATCGGGGTTTGGGGTCTGTAAGCTACAAATGGGCAACTTTAAGGGCTGTTTGGCTATGGATAATGCGGCAGATTAACTGGTGTTCTTTATAGACTATTATGTTGTGGATATAAAAGCATGTATCAAGGTGTTCTTTATTATAAAACAGCTATTAATATCAAAATAATATATGAAGGCGTAATATTGAACTTAAAACTACATAATTTATGTCTCCAATAAACAATCCCAAACACCCTTAAAAATGCATTATAAAAGTAATGTATTTTAACAAATGAGACATAAGAGTTGTCATATGGAATGTGAATAAAATACACATCGGGAATTGTTCCTACTCTTCGGTAAGTGGCAATGTTCTTCCTTTTGCATTACATATGAAACGCTATATGGCCTTATTGAGTTAATAATTGTGAATGTTTGGAGCTGTATATAATGTTGTAGTATCTCAATTTTATGTAATACGTTCATGTGATTGTGAATAGCTTACAGAACATATAAGTGGTGGCATGCTAACATTTATGCTTCAAATTTTCAGGTTTAAGCGGCTGTGTGGTACTTGGAAGTCATGGATGCTTAAAAGCTCTTACGGAAGCTGATAATTGAAGAACAACTCATTACAGTCGCTTTATTTTGAGCATTTATGCTTCATTAACGTAGTTCAACAATTTTTTAAACTCTAAGCAGTTTGAAACATAAGTTAACCGGTGAGCTAGGCATAGGCATCTCACCGTCTGCTAATCTACCTAATAAATAGTTGCCTGCTAGAATAGTTCCTTCATAAAAACAATCTAACACACATATTCAATCTATGAATGGAACTAGCTATAGTTCAAGGCTCCCAGTAGCAAAAAAAAGAGGCCACCTCCTTTTGATATTTCTTTCTTTTATATGTAATATATCTGTAAACTAAACTTTAAATATACTTGCCTCTCATGTGCAACTTTAGTCTCCAAACGATTACAAATGGGGCCATAATCAGCAGTCTTAATTTCTCACATTACTGCAAGTTTCGACACAAAGAACCTGACTGCTGCCCGCCAAATGTCCCGCGGCGGAGCGCGGGTATGCAAACTTGTTTTATTCAAAACATAGGCTTTCTTTTCATACCGGTGTTTATTTAACGAACTTGGGGTTCATATAGTAAATAAGTCAATTGTTCTCAAGTTAGTGGAAAATCTTATTGGACTAGCTATACAACGTGGCATTCCATGTCATAAACATAAGGCCAAAATACATATTAAGGCCAAAACACATATTAGTATTCTGAATTTAGCAAAGTGGATCATCTAGTACCCTAAATTTTTAAAGGTGCAGAATGGTATCCTGAACTTGACAAAATAGAATTTCTACTACCTTAACTAATAAACTCAACAATTAATTATTTTTTTTTTTCTAAAAATCATTTTAGTAGAGTATTTTGTAATAAATAATTTATAGTAAAACTATTAGCTAGGCAAATATATTTTTTTTCTAAAATTTAATTATATTTTATCTTTTAAAAATTAATATAGTATTTTAGTTGATTATTTAGAATAAAAAGAACGTATATATAGCATTGATTTCTAAAATATTTCTAGTGCGTTACTTTTAATATACATTCGTATAATATAATTAAATATTTGTTTCAAATAATTTTTAGATCAACGTATAACGAATTATATAGGAATTTTGTAATTTTTAATTTAAATATGCATATAACGAACTAAATAGTAAAATTGTTATTGTTTCAAAATTATTTGAAACGAACACTTCAGTATATTATACGAAAATTTATGTAGAGAACAATACTTTATCAAAAGTGAATTACCGCACTACTTTTGATACATAAATATTTGTATTATATACTTAAATGTTCATTTCAAATAATTTCAAGACAATAACAATTTGACTATTTATTTTTTCATATGCATATATAAATTGAAAATTACAAAACTCTTATATAGTTAGTTATAAGTTGAACTAAAAATTAATTGAAACAAACATTTAATAATATAATAGGAAAATATATTAAAAATAGCGCACTATAAATATTTTAAAAATGAATGCTACATATACATTCTTTTTATTCTAAATAAATAATTAAAATACTATATTAATTTTTAAAAGATAAAAAATAATTAAATTTTAGAAAAAAAATATATTTGCCTAGCTAAAAGTTTTACTATAAAATATTTATTACAAAATATTATACTAAAATGATGTTTAGAAAGAACAAAATAATTAATTGTTGTGTTTATTAGTATATGGTAGTAGAATTTTCAGTTTGTCAAGTTCAAGGTACCATTCTGCACCCTTAAAAGTTCAGGGTACTAAATAATTCACTTTGACAAGTTCAGGGTACTAATATGTGTTTCGGCCTAAACATAAAAACAAAATTAACAGATACGTCATCAATAAATTTGAATTCACCGATGACTGATGAACAAATTGACAACATTGGAATGATTTTGAAAGTAATGATTACCCAACTTTACAATATATTCACCCTATTACCTAACTTTATAAAATGTTCGAAGTCTAATTCTATTATATGCACTTAACCCTACTAAATAATATTTATGTCTGATTGGATATATAAATTGCGGACACTGCGGATGCAGGATTTATAAAAATAAAGGAATCATGAAGTCCTTTATCAGCAACAAAAACAAGAAGAAATTTATTCATTCCTGTAGTGCCTTTATATTTGATAAGGCATCAGCCTTTTGTCTAAAGATTTTTTAGACGATCTTGTCAAACAAACTTTTGTTTGTTTTTTATGGCTAATAACTCTCGCTATAGTCATCGGATGTTCATATCCCCTTTTTTCAATGCTAGATTTATATCTATTGTTAAGCCTAAGGATAGATTGATCTATGTCAGAGATGTACTCTTTTGTTTCAATAATTTCTTGTTGTAAATCTTTGTAAAGATTTTTTAGAAGGGTGGATTAGGTCAATTTGTATAAAGTCTTAAAGTTTTGATCTTCTTTTATGTTTTGTAAGAAAAGGATGTTATGTAAATATTCGAGAAGTTCTTAACTCTACATGAATATTTAAATCACTGTACCTCATAATGGCGTTTGATAGAATAAAAGCCAGCCTGTCTTTAAATGCATTTGTCTTTTC
Organism: Tanacetum coccineum; assembly: GCA_026074375.1. NCBI lineage: Eukaryota > Viridiplantae > Streptophyta > Magnoliopsida > Asterales > Asteraceae > Tanacetum > Tanacetum coccineum. The sequence goes on from BQNB010092795.1 coordinate 4,055, forward strand.
TCCACGGCCATCTGCCTTCTTGGTACTTGTCGACGATTAATTGCATCAGACTCTGTCACGATTATTACAAGAACTGCTGCCATTATGAATGAGAAACTTTGATTTTATTCATGATAGAGTTCCTCAAATGAGGATACTCAGAATATTTTACATAATACCCTTTTCAGGGTTTCTACTCACAATACATTTTAAAGATAATTTTTACAATGATAGTTGTCTTAAGGATTGTTGTTTTCCCTTCGACGGAATGCCTACAACTCAATGAGGAGGTGATCCTTTATAGATGCACAAAGGCATCAAACTCAACCAGGGTTATTTTCTTATCATGGTTAAGTTTAGGCCATTATTAAAGATAAAGTATCTTTAATAAAGTAAAGTAACATTATTGTGCTACTTTGGCACATTTTTCTCTAATTGTGGGCCCATTAGGTGTGCACCTAATCTGATGAAGATTCGTCTTCAGTGGTGGGGACCGCCTTTATTGGAGTGGAGGGACCAGCTTCTTTATCTTTTGACTCGGTACAATAGATGCATGAGTGTTCTTCAAACAGCTGTCTTGCTTGTCGGCAATAGGCTTCTTTGGTAGTACCTTTGGCTTCGATTGTGTTTTTGAGAAAAGGAAGACCAAATTGATTGAGAAGATTGATATCTTCTTCTGTACTGTTCTTATGACTGATGATAATGCAATGACTATCTGCATAATTAACCTTTTTATTTTCTTCCGTGATTGTTTGAAGGATAAGTTCTGCAATTCTTTTGAGACCTTGATTTCTGATCTTTTGGACTGCATCTAGGAATGGATTTGCTAAAACGTCAGTCATGACTTTAGAAAATTGTAGTTCTGTGTTTGGGTTGGCAAGCCCTATTTCCATAAAATGATATGGAGAATAGTTTTCTTCATGATCCCAGTCAGGAATCGAGCTAACTATCTTGATATAGATAGGTTTATCTTGAGCTTTCAGGACCTTTTTCCTAAAATGTTTGATTGTTTCATTTATTGCTTTAGGGAAATCCTTTATTTCCAATAAATTGTTGCTAGGATAGATGTTGTTGACGAGACCTGCTCTGAAAGCTTGGTAGACTAGTCTTGAATCTGCTCCTTCAACGAAGTTATACAAACTCTTTGATGGTTTGTCAGTTGTATAGAATCTTCTGGAAAGAAGTCTTCAGGCATGCTGCCCTGGCTTTGTTCCATAGTTGAACGAATTCTTGGTGGTAGACAATTGGCTCGAGACCAATTGGTTCTTCAGAGATCTTGATTCTATGATCTCGGTGCTCTTCCCATTTTCTATTAATTTTTGGATTGATCTTTGGTCTGAGAAGGACAGGGTTTATCTTTGTCTTTTCACCATGTTCACCATGTATGTGAAATTCCATTTGTGCTTGTTCAATGTTGCTGAACTTCTTATTGGTAGATCTGTCTTCTTGGCAAATCTTGTGTACTTCACCCCAATTGGTGTAAATACCAGCACGAGGCCCTTTGTAAATGACGTAAAATCTTTCTTGTTTAGATTTGGCTGCCTGTAAGTAGTCGGGTTTAAACGCCGGTTCCTGCACAAGAGTGTTAGTACCTAAACTTGTCATTTTGCTTTTACCGAAAGCAAACGGATTAGCATAAGCTAATTTACTGTTTAGGTTTGATGAACCAAGATCAGTATTATCTAGGCTTTTTAGCAAAACCTCAGCTTTCAACGGATTTGTTGAGTCTTTACCAGATGCCGTTTGCACTGGACTAGTTGCTGTTTTTAAGCTTTCGCTTTCCGGTACATCAATAACCGTTGTTGGAGTTTCTAGAACTCTTAGTTGTTCATTAATAGATCGTAACTCTATTAATAACATTTTTCTTTTTAAAATCAAATTTGCTTTGATTTCTTCCATTTGTAACTGGGTTTGTTACAAGATTTCTTCTTTTTCTCTCAACTCCCCCCTCTTATGTTTGGTGGATTGATTTGTGTGGAGAAACGTTGGTTGCAACGTTCTTTTTATAAGGCTCGAGAGGAGCATTAATGTCATGGATGACGTCAATTATTTCTGAAGTCACGGGTGAGGCAATCTGCCAACACATTTTTATTTCCTGGCAAATGTTCAGTTTTGAAAGAATAGTGACTGAACCAAGCCTGCCATCTTACTAGACGACCTTGTTTACTATCACCTGCAATGTTAGTTCGTAGGAAATAAGTAAAGTTTTTGTTATCTGTCCGCACCAGAAAAGTTACTGGGGTAAGATAAGCACTGAATTTTGAAATGACGTTTTTAACCGCCAGTAATTCTTTTTCATTGCTATGGTAATTCTTTTCTGCTGCTTTGAAACTTCCAGAAGTGTACCTGCAAATTTTTTCATTGTTGTCTGGGGTTTTTGCTTTTAAAATTCCTCCCCATATATCTTCTGACGCATCAGTTTCAATAATAAGAGAATCTTCGTTTGAAGGAAGATAAAGTTTAGGAAAAATCGTTAAATTTTTCTAAATCTTTTTGATATAGTCGGTATCGGACTGAGTCCAGTTCCAGACAATATCTTTTTTGAGTTTTCCTTGTAAAGGGTTGTCTATCTTGCAATTTTTCAATATACGTTTCTGCATAAGTTAAAACTCCTAGAAACCTTTGCAATTGTTTTTTGTCTTCTAAAACATCTGGAAAATTGTGTAGATGTTCTAAAATATGTTTTTGCGGACTATGAGTTCCTTGATCTATTTCTAGACCTAAAAAGTTAATCTTAGTTTTAAAAAGATTGGCTTTCTTTTTTGAAAGGATTATACCATGTTTTGAGATAGTTTTTAGGACTTCTAAAACGTGAATATAATGTTTTTCTTCGTTGTTACTGAAAACAATTATGTCATCTACATAGACTGTACAAAATTTTTCTAATCCACGAAGTGCATTTTGCATGTGTCTTTAGAAGATTACTTGGGTGCTTTTTTAAGTCGCAAAGTGAACTACATTTCCATTGAAAATGTCCATTAGGACAAGTAAATGCAGTAAGCAACTGTGATTGTTCATCTAGCAAAACTTCCAAAACCAGATTTGCAATCGAAACGTGGACGAATATTCTTTTTCCTCTTAAAAGGGTTAAAAGTTCTTGCATATAAGTTGAGATTGTTTAGAATCTCCAATAGTGGCTTCGTTAATCTTTTTATAATTAACAACCAATCCTTTTCTTTTCCTCTTCTTTTTTCAGGACATTTTCCGACCAAAAAGGCTGGTGACATTTGTGAGATTTTGATTGGATGATTAACTTCATGTCAAGAAGTTCATTGATTTGTTTTGTAATCAATCCTATCTTGTGGATAAGCACCATAGGTTTGACTCTATAACTGTATTACATACAATAAGTATATGTTGCTATTCATCCATCCTTTAGTTTTTTGAGGATCAATAGGATTTTCAGAGCATACTTTATCAAGAATTTCTTCGATGATTTTGTATTTGTTTATTTGTAAAAAGATGTTACATCCTTTTATGTTTTCCTGAGAAATGTTTGTTCCAGGAATTTGTTTGATTTTTGAATCTTTTTTCATAGATTCAAGGAAATTAGGTTGTCCTTGACTAAAGGCCTTGGTGACCTTTTTTATTATTATTAGTTCATCGTTAAGATGAAAAGCAATTCTATCAATCCATTGAACAAAAGGTCCAAATAGTTGACAAAAGTTATTACCTAAAATTAGGTCAATACCAGAATCTTGTTGGTAGATTGTTGGTATATTAAATTCGTATCCCGAAAGTTTTAAGGAAATGTTCCTACAAACCTGATTAATTTTTATAGTATCACCATTGGCAATGGTAGCAATGATTTCTCTTGGTGAGTTTTCCCATAAGTCATGTGGGAAAACATATTTACTGGCTAAGCAAAGAGATGCTCCAGTATCAATATAACAATGTAGTTTGTATTCCTTGAAGCCTTTGAATTTAAGGTTTCCTTGAATATATATTGAGTTTGGATTTGTTATATTTCTAACAGAATCCTCGTGTTTTTGAAGATTACAAACAAAATGTTGTCCTGTTTATCCCCCTCCCAAAAAATGGGATAAATTGACTTTAGTCTGATGATTCATCATCAGATGATGAAGATGAATTGTCAGTAACGATAATTTCTTCTTTTTTAAGACAGAAAACATCTTTTTCGTCTTCATAGATATCTTCTATGGGTTCATATCCATGTAAAAGTGCAATTCTACACATTTTTACCTTAGTTGGATATTGATTTTTCTTAGGGCATTCATTTGAATAATGTCCTTCTTCATTACAAGTCCAACACCTGCATTTTTTCTTTTCTTTGCCTTTGGGGCAGTATTTTTCAGGTGGATCTTTAGTTGGTTTAAAGTATTTTCCTGGGGAAAATCTTTTCCTTTTTTGCTTCCACGAAGTTTTATATTTCTTTTTAAATTTCTTTTTATAGAAACTCTTTTTCTTATCGTTTTTTATTCTGCCAATGTCTAAATGTTCCATATTGACAATGTTTTCGCAGCAACTTTTGCTAAGTGATTTAAGTCTTTTCTGCTTATATCTGGTATCGCAGATTTTTGTAATTTCTTCTTTTGCTAATCTTGTTGCAAAAGCAAGACTATTTTTTGAGATGACGTTTCCTTCGTTTTTCCATCTCTGAATAGTTTGTTCACTTATGATTGGTATTTTCATAAGATAAGCTTCAATCCATTGAAGATGTTCGCTTAATGGAATTTTGTATATATTTTTCTCATAAACACATGTGTATTCATCAAGACTACAAATATTTACGAGTTGCACTCTATTTATGATATCTCCTAGCATCTCTTTGTTCTTTATTATTTCTAAGTCTTTGTTACCATTGTAGTCCCGATTCCTACAAACATATAAATAGGATAACTATCACAGGAGTCCGAAGAAGTCTATTCCATGAAGACTTTGTTCCATGTGCTTGTTTTATAAGACTTTGATATAGCCTTCTGTTTTGAGCTCGATTAGAGTAAAAACTGATTTGGCAGTTTTGAAAAATCGTCTTGATTGGTCTGTAATATCAAGGATATTTCAGTAGACCATTTTTCAAGGATTCTTTTTCTCTCAGTTAAGTCAGAAATACAATCAAGATTGAGTATGTTTATAGAACCTGATGAAGAGCTGTTTTTATTTGGAATTCCTTTATGCATAGGCATTTCTGAAATCAAATTCTTATATTATTTTATGGAGGACTCTCCTTTCTAATTCAGATTTTAACCATGTTATTTTTTAGGTTTTGAATGGTAGGTCTTTCGTCTGAGTCGGACTCAGTTTCGTGTGTCTTCCATTTTATGATCTGTTATAGTATTGAAAAAATGTTTTGGAAGGTATTTTTCAAATCTTTAGGATTTTCTTGAACTGTTGTCGCACCTCATCATTTGTCGTATGACAAGATTTTATTAGATGTTTGTCAAAAATTACCTATGTTATTGTAGAAAAACTCTTCAAGAAGAGAGGAAACATTCACACTTTTGTTTTAAAGGTAAACATTTTCTCCTTTTTTCTTTTGGTTTGCTAAAGGGTTTTTTAGCGCTTGCTTATTTTTTAAAGCTGTTCCATTTTAGGTTCAGAAGATCCTAATTAGGGTGTGAAAATCAGTTTTTAACCTTAATAGCCTAGTGGTAGACTTTAGGCTTCTTTAGGCATATTTTTTAATTGACTTGATATTTCATTGTTCAATTTACTGTTTTATTAATTTCACTTATGTCAGTGATTACTTTTCCGGCAAGGCATGTTCAATGCCGTTTTTATGATAAAAATTCGAAAAAAAGTAATCAATAATCTTGACTGACATTGTTATTCAAGGAGGTCAGTACTCACGGTTTGAATGCTAGCCATTTTATTCACCAATAACTCGGTTGAGTTGATCTTGAATTTTGTTAAGAGCAGTAGTGAAATTATGAATTTCGCTCTTGGTTACTTGAGGTTCTATGTTGAAGTTCTCAAGATTATTCATAGATGCTTCGAGTTTGTCGACTTTAACATTTAACTTTGAGTAATTTAGTAGTATTTACACAAGTCAGTTTCCTATTTCTTTTGGAGTTGATACCAAAAATTTTTGAACGTAGAAATCTTAGATTTTTGAGGTTTTTTCACTTTGATCTTTACTGAGGCCAAAGTAAGATAAAAGTTTGGAAACTCCTAACCAATTTCTTCCAACAATTTGATTAATATTGTTGGTTGAGTTTACTACGTTAGCAACGGATTATGTACTAAAAATGTATTTTTCTGGAAGTTGGATCAATTCCTTCGTCTAATTTTTTGAAATTTAGGATTTTTCCTTTTTTGTATATGTGCGGGTAGGGCACAGTTAAAGATTTTGAACAGCTCATCCGTGAAGGATTTTATGTAAATCTTCTTTTAGAGAATCTATATTTTGAGACATTATTCTCATACTTTTACTTATATTTGAAGAAGATGCTTCTCCAATGTGTGGTGTTTCTCCTATGTGGAGTTTATTTCTTTTAACTTGAGTTGATGGTTTTTGACCAATTAATTTTTTATTTTTAGCAATGTCGATTGCCCAAGTTTCATCAATAGGTTTTATCGTAGCAAATTTGCTACCTTCAACACTACCTATTTCGGTAAAGAGGTCATCGATTTCGATATACTCTTTCTTTTTGTAGTCTATGCTGTGATGACTGGATGTCAAAGCATATGCGACTAGATAGGTGATGCTAAACACCTTGTTGCCTGGTTTCATAAGGTCTGATCTTTCAAACTCATGTACAAAGGCAAGGGTTTGATCTAAATCTTTAGTATCTAAACTTAATCCATATTGAGGATAAACAGTGAACATAAATCTAAATAAGCAGATTTTCCCGCCTCTTGCAGATTCCAAGGATACAATCCTATTCTGGACTCAATTGGTATTATCTATGTAAGCATTTTATAGAAGAGTGACTAAGCACTTCTAAATTCTGATTTAATTAAAATTTTAACTGCTCCTAAATGGACGCAACTAATTTTATTTTTGACGTCAGAATTTATTTTTGATAAACTTTTGTTTATTTCATCCTTAGTGATTAAGGGTAAGTAAACAGCTCATGTGGTTTCGGAAATGTCAACATGCATTTCTTTAGAGTTAACAAAATAATAAAATTTCGTTTTTTCGTCTTAACAAAGGATTTAAAAATCCACATGTTTTAGGGATTTTGAAAGCTTGTTCTTTGTTTAACAAAAGTTTCTGTTTTGAAATTTGTTTAAAGTCTTGTTTTATCATAGACTAACCATAAAAACCATGTTCGAGTCCAAAAGGTGATTTGATGGTTTTTCATCATTTTCTCTTGAGAAGAATGATCAGGCTATTTGTATAGAGCTCATTGTTCTAAGGCTCTGATACCAAATATAGTTGCCGGACACTGCGGATGCAGGATTTATAAAAATAAAGAATCAATGAAGTCCTTTAATCAGCCAACAAAAACAAGAAGAAATATATTCTTCCTGTAGTGCCTTTATATTTTGTAGCGCAGCAACCCATTTGTCTAAAGATTTTAGACGTTAGTGTTTCATGTTATGTCATTTACTTAATTTGTTTTTACCTTTTACTACTTTATCCATCCAAACAACTGGATAGTCTTATAGGGTCGGGTTAGGGTTATAATTTCATATTTTATCGGGTTCGGGTTCAACCCGATAATTATATATAAGCCTCCCTTTGTGTTCTAGTCAGTATTCATATCCGTTTACCCGAATTCGTACCCGCTTTTCTGCTATAATAATCAATTAGAGGGTGCAGCTATTCGCTTTTCTGCTATTATGATAATAAATAGCATATCATTTTATCCGAATTCGTACCCGCTTTTATTCGCACTCTTTGAGAAATATCTCTGTTATTCCTCTGTTTGGAGGTCTCGAAAGTTTGAGAAATATCAGCAAATCATTGTGTTTCGTCACCCTTCAAGAAAAGCCTGACTAACTTGGTATACCTAACTTTATATAAAGTTGGAAGTTTAATTCTATTATATGCACTTAACCCTAAATAATATTTGTGTCTGATTGGATATATAAGCTTTGATATGTAGCTCATGTCATTAACTAGAGTTAATTGCAAATTCTGTCCATGTCGTTTGGTCAAATTGCATGAGTAGTCTTTAGAGTTTCGAAATTGCAGTCGGAGTTCTTGTGAGAAACTTTAGCGTGCAATTATAGTCTCTCTAACGATTGTTTCTCTACTTTCAAAACTCAATTTGTTCTCATGACAAAGATGATAAAACACACAAAGTGCGTCTACCCTTTAGTAGTCGTATGAACTGCAACTGCAATTCGATCAAACATTTGTGTAACAAATTTTTCACTAGGATAATATCGGCGTAGGCTTAGATCTTTATATGAAGAAAGCACAACGGCGAAAGCAGAATCAAATGTGATACAAATAAATCCAAATGTTAATAACATCAAAAACCAAAACAAGTATGATCATAATATATAGTAAAATTTGTAGACATCAACCAGTAGTCCTTATATTTTACATTATTAACTAGGGAAATTAGAATCACACCAAATTAAGTTTTACTCATATAACGTATAGGAACACATATAACAAACTTTCTGGACAAACGCTAAACCAGCTCAAGTTGTAATCCCGTCAGCCGCAGCATGATTTTTCGAGTTGCCGAGATGTTTCTTAGCAACATGGAACTGAGAAGCATATCCAGATGGCGTTTCTGATACGATCACTGGTGGTTCGTTTAAAAACGCCCATCTACTGTTGGTCCACCTGCAACAAACCCCAAATATCGATATCAAAGATCATACGCTATTTACGCGCAAATAAACTAGAGGATCATAGAGTTTTGGTACAAAGTATACAACAGAAATTGACAAATAACTTAATAAATAAATGATTAGTTACCAGCCATGCTTCTTAAAAAAATTCTCTGGATTTTTTTCGTCGTTTTCTGAAGCTTCTAGTATCGAACTTTCTTTTGTAATAGGAAGGGAATTCGATCTTGTGTATATCTTTTCAGTCTCAATTTTCTGTCAAAATTTATACTACTGGTTAATACTATAGTATTAATTTACCCTTTTGGACGTAGTTATAGATAATAAAAAAGACCTGATCTCCCTTCGAAAATGTGTGACAAGGTTTACGAACGTCGTGTACTTCATCGATGTTCTTCTTTGATCTCCAATAAGTCGCGATTTCATCTCTTGTCGTCGACTTATTCCTCTCCAAATGAACTGAAAACAGTAAATAATAGCCGACTTAAATAAACTTGATAAGACTCATGGTTGAAGCAGTTTGTATATATCTTAATTTATTAGGATTGGTTTCGGATAAAGGTCCTGTTATATGTAGAATTTGTGTTATATAGTTTTACAAACAAGTACTAGTACACTTTTGTTCTAGTTGAGCCTACAAACAACCTTACTAGAACATGCTATAAGTACAAGTTACTACGATTATGTTGCTCAAAACTAAAATATTACGAGAAGAAAATAAGACATACTTGATTTAGGATCATGAACATGCGAGTCCCAACCTGCCATTAGAGAACCCATGATAATTTACTTTAACTTTCTTGACTTTTTGCGATCTTTTTTTTCCACGAGCAGTAGAATATTTGGTGGTGTCACTTGCTATATATATAAATATAAATATAAATTGTTTAAGGATAGGGTTGAAACGTAAAAAGAGATATTGATGAAAAAGACAACGAGTGTATACTTTATTTACTTGAATCTTATCTTTGAAATGAAAGTAGGAAACAAAAATCTTTTATGAGGATATGTTAAACTACTATGCCTGCTGATCATAGGATTTAGGAGGAAAACGTAATTAGTTTATACGTAAAGTTGCTTGTGTCTTTTACTGTGTGTGTTTTGGTTTTGCATAGATCATCTTTGATGCATGATTTTGATAATAAGAATTTATACAACTGATTTCCGTAATTTTTACAACTGATAATAAGACTTTCTACAACTGATTCTCGTAGAGTCACGCACAACCTGAAGTGTTTAAACTAATATTTTTTTAGTTGTTAAATACTCCTTGTAATTTTTAAGTAGGATATAAAGACCCTTTAATCATTTGTACCTTTTTATGTTTTTTAATTTTTTAAAATTTTTATTTATTTTTATATTTTTGTTTATAATATAAACCTGTGAAAAGAAAAGTACAGAATAAAAAATATAAAATTTAACAAGTCAAAAGTATTAAAATGTCAAAAAATACGAAACAAAAACTGATAAAAAACTGTGTTGTACTATAAAAGAAAACAAAAGAAATAAAAAATACAAAATATATGTATTTTTGTGAAGTAATGGTACCAATAATAATAACCTTATTTAAATTTTAAAGTTTAGATATATTGATGGTGATGTGCATAGTCTTTTGATATACTATGGGCTGTCCCTTTTCAGCCCACCGGTACTAGATAATCCTTGTTTAAAGAAAAGTTATACATTGACATTGTTAAAGTTAAGTTTTATCGACATTGTTATAGCTCTTCCGTTCAATTTTAGCGTGACGGCATGGCTAAGCCTCACGCTTTAAGAGCCATGACGAGTCATAGTAGGGATCCAGTGAGAAGTAAATTAAAATAAGAAGTGGTGAGAAGTGACTAAAATCACACATTTGAGATGCAACGACTTTCATTAAATGCATTTCTATTCATCTAGATGCACCATATAAAGTTTCGAAAGTTAATTTGATGTGTAGATGGTGCAAATTGATTTTTATGATTTTGGCACATGTAAAGAACCAAAAAATAAGAGAAATCATGAAATGCATCTAAAATACGTATATGCATCTAATCAAAAGCTAGAAAACACATTATGATGCATTATAATGCATCTAAAATTATAAAGATGCATCTAATTTAAGTCGATGCATCTCGGATATGCGGTTATAGTTACTTCTTATCCTTCTTATTTTAAGAAAACTTATCATTTGATCCTAACTATATATATATATATATATATACACACACACATACATATATATAGGCTTCGGTTTCGTTGAGAAGGTTTTTATTTTGAGAAGATGGAGAAATCTACGTTTGAGCAAATTGATTCATATTTTTTTGATTTGATTCACAAGTAAACATCGTTTAATAGTTAATCAAAGC
>BQNB010092796.1:0-26527 GCA_026074375.1 Tanacetum coccineum
TTGGGGATGAAAAAATAGCTCTAAATAATCAACTTGAAAATTGCTTAGTTTACATACTAACATCTATACTACATATAATGTAAAAACTTATAAATTTTGAAAACTTAAAGTATTTTAGGATGTTTTTATATTATTTTCAGAAGGCATATGCAAAGCTAAAAACTATTAACACACTATTAATACACGTTAAAAACCGGGTCGACCCGGGTTACTCCCGGCGAGTCTAACTGGGTTTCGAAAATATGAAACCCGGTTTAATTTGACCCCTTTTTTTACCGGAACCGGTTGAACCGCCCGGGTCAAACCGGGTTTCAAAACATTACGTTTAATTTCCAAATCCTCAAACTTTTATTATTTTTCATTTATAACCCATAATTTTTTTTATCACTAAAGTTATTTGTTGCTATAAAATCTCATCGCTATGCACAGATACTCGTCTAATATATATTCATATGTCTAGTAACCACAGTGTGCGAGTAGGGGTGAGCACGGTCCGAAGATCGGACCGGACCGGCCAAGACCGGACCGAGACCGAGACCGAGACCGAATTTTTCTAAAATGCCGGACCGAGACCGAGACCGAAATGGTACGGTCCGGTCCGGTTATACACGGCATAATCATCGGGTTTTTTGCCGGACCGGACCGGACCGACCGGACCGAGGACTGATTCTAACAAAAAGTATGGACCGAGACCGGACCGACTATCCCTCGGTTCGGTCCGGTTTGTGTCGGGCCGGTCCGGTTTTTCGGTCCGGATCGGTTTTGGATCTGCCATGCTCAGCCCTATATGCGAGAATAGAACCCTTAAGTAGTTACTTATTTAATTGTAACCTTTTTCAAAAAATAAAAATAAAAAAATTAATTAATTGTAACCTTTTTGTGTCTAATCAACATATTTTTTTTAGTGATGCAAGTCAGTAAAGAAAAATTCAAACAAATTAAATGCTATTTACGAGACTTTCTCCATGTGCTCCGTGTCGTATTGTCAATGTGTTGGTGCAGTTTTTCTACAATAGTCGTATCAAGGAAGATTTTATAAATTGATAATATTGGTTACGAACTAAGGATACCTTATGGCTTATAGCATATAGGTTTGTGGTCCAATGGTTTAGGTAAAGGCCAGGGTTTGGTTTTAGCGAAAGCGTGTACATCAAATCAAATGCTTGTAGTTTTCCGCAACTCTATTTTGTGTTCTTCACAATTTAGAATTGCATGTAAAATTTACTCTAGGATGCAATGAACTAGTGATTTTGGACTACATTGTGCCAACATAAAAGGAATTATAACTATATAACCGGTTTTAACCGGTTTACAACTCGATCCGGTCGATTTTTTTTAAACCGGTTACAAACCGCCGGTTCGGTTTGAAGAAAACCGGTTTTAAAAAAACCGGTTTCGGTTTTTTTTTCCCGGTTCGGTTCATGAACCGGTTTTTCTGTACACCTCTAACCACAAGGTCGGGAGGTTCAAGCCCTCCTTCTAGCGTCATATGTTTTACATTTTTGGGTTAACAAATATTACCCAAAAAAGTCATCTCCTCTTGAGGATATTCTTCAAGAAAATAAAATATCATAAGATTGTGTTGTCTCAATGTGGTGTATATGATTGCTTCAAGCAACTGTACTCTTTTTAAGTTGTTTCTTTTACTCTAAAGCTTGGAATATGATCATTAAATTTGTTTAATGTTTACGTATTTTGGATAATACTAGAAGGGTACCCACACAATGCGGCAATAGGTATTCGGTGATTATTTTTGTGGCAAGCAAATATTTTTTATCTTAAACCTTCCTTATTTAACATGTCTCAAATACTTTATAAAGGAGTATAGATATGTTTTTCAAAAGTAAAACGTATAAATTATTAATAGTGTAAATGGTTAGCACTTTTATTTTTTAAAATTTTAGCATTAAATTGGTGGTTATAAGTTTAGTGAGCTTAAAATATCTCATTATTGTTTTCTGGTCTTTTTCACGATAATTCATCTTGCTCCAAATAAATACTAAAATAGACATTTATCAAAATAAGGCAAAAAGGGTGAATTATCGTGGAAATTTGATAGCTAAAACATGGATAAATAAAGAGCTATCATAGATACATGGTTCTTCAGTATTTTGAATAAAACCGAACTCTTTGATTTTCTGATCGAACCTCATATTCCAGCTACGATATGCTTGATTCAAACCATAAATGGATCTATGAAGTTTTGCAAACTCGTTTAGGATACTTTGAACTTTGAAAACCCTCATGTTGCTCCATATAAACATCTTCCTATAAACGACCATTTAAGAAGATGGTTTTCACTCCTATTTGCCATATCTCATAATAATATATGGCTATATCAAATAGCATCCTTATAGCTAGAGTGCTAACCACAGGCGAATATGTTTCACTTTAATCAACTCCTTGAGTTTGTGTATAACCTTTCCTTACCAGTCTAGCTTTGAATGTGTTTACATTACCAATCATGTCAGTCTTCTTCTTGAAGACCTACTTGTAGCCAACAGTTTTGTCGCCATGTGGATGATCAACTAAGTCACAGACTTTTTTATCTTTCATGGATTGCATCTTTGAATTCATCGCTTCAATCCATTGATTTGATTCATAACCAAACATAGCTTTACGATAGGTTTCAGGATCTTCATGATCTTCAAGATCACGAGCTTCTAAATCTATTAGATAACCATAGTACCTATTAGGAGGATGAGAAGGCCTACATGATCTGCGAAGAACATGTGCAACAAGTGCAACGTCATTCTCTTGGTTTTCACGAGGAGCTTGTACTACAACATTTGTAGGATTAGCTTCTTCTACAACCAACTCAGAATCACGTAGTATAATATAACTCATAGAAGGTTCTTCAGTTTGTGGTTCAAATTCCTGAATCTCATCGCTCCTATTGAATTATTGAAGTAGATAATATGACTTTAAGAACTCTCCATTCCGATCAACAAACGCTTTGTTCTCATCAGGATAGTAGAAGTAGTACCCCGAAGTTTCCTTTGGATACCCCACAAACTTACATGTGACAGCGCAGGTTTCTAGTTTGTTGGCAGTAGAACGTTTAACTAGAGCGTCACATCCTCATACTCTCATAAAAGACAAATTGAGAGCCTTCCCATGCCATATCTCATATGGAGTCTTTTCAACCTGCTTCGTAGGAACCATGATGAGAATGCGTGCATAAGTCTCAAGAGCATATCCCTAGAAGGACATAGGTAGGTCACTCAAGTTCAGCATTTATCGAACCATATCTAGTAAAGTTTGATTTCTTATTTCAGATACAATATTATGCTTAGGTGTATAAGGTTGCGTGTGTTGTGAAACAATTCCATGCTTAGCCAAATAATCAAGAAATTCCTGACTTAGATATTCACCTCCACAATCTGATCGCAAGATTTTAATCTTCTTGTCGAGTTGATTATCAACTACACGTTGATAAGTCATAAAAGCATTGAAGACTTCATGTTTATGCTTAATTAGATAAACATAACTATGGCGACTAAAATCATCAGTGAAGATGACGAAGTATGTATCACCATCTCGTGTAAGAACTCTAAGTGGGCTACACACATCTGAATGTATGAGTCCTAACAGATCGTTAGCCCTATTCCTTATTCCAGAGAAATGGTTCATCGCACATACACATTGTTCGCACAAGTCAAATGAATTAGGTCCAGTTGACTCAAGAATGCCTTCACTTTAAAGTTTCTTGATGCGTTGTTTGTTTATGGGGTTAAGTCTATTAAATAGAAACGTATTTTCCAAAATATACACATCTAGTAAACCAACTTATTTTATTACCAATCTAGTAAACAAACTTTTAAATTTGTAACAATATAGTGAATATGGTAACCGGCTACCGGATCATCAGGTTAAATCAGCTTCCACCCAATATATATTTAAATGTATTGCTTACGTGGATATTTACATATAATAAAATGATTACACATCATCACTCATGCTAAACCTATATCCAAACACACCTACTAAAACACATCTTTTTCACTTTGTCTCCTCCAGAGGCTTCCGGCAACGATAGTCACGACACTCGCCATCAAACCACCACACGCCACACTTGAAATTAACAATATCTAAATATCTAAAAAAATCCTTAATATTGAAACAGCAAAGATCCAAGTTGCCACAAATACCTCTGAAAATCTAGATATCACGGTATCCAAATATCCAAGTTGCAACATATTCTTACTCATACCCATAATCGTGTATTATGATTCATGCATAAAACCAAAAAAGAAAATAAAATTAGAAGCCACTTTACACAATTGAAATCTTAATCAAAAGAGGGTTTGTTGTTGATAGACTATTGCCCCAATTACATTTTCACAAGATCTCCTTCCTCCTCAAACAGTCAAACCTTTTTCCTGCTTTTAGTTTCTTTTTCTTGGATCACCAGAATTCCGTTGATGTGACGTCTTCATATCAATAGCATATGTGAGATCAAGACAAAGCCAATATTACCATCGCCCTCGTCGTGTCACTATCATATAATTTCTTATGTTCACGTTGATGAGATCCATTTTTTCCCAAAAGTAACCTCTTCATAAAAACCCAAGATGCATAAAAATGGTAAATCTGCGACAAAAATCATCATATCAAAAAGATTGCCTCAAGCCAACAATCACAACATCAACGAAGCCACCTAGCCCACTAAAACAGCCTAAACCATCGATTGATAATGGCTATTTGGCAGACGACGGTGGTAATGGTGGTTAAAGGGGGTTCAGTTGGTGGTGATTTAAAAAGGGAGAGAAGGGTTTGGGTTTGGAGAGATGTGCAACCATAATTGTGATGGATAGATGAAGTTTGTGGTTGTTATGTAATGTTTAAAAGTGATGTTTAATAATCTGGGTCGGGTCGGGTAAGTTTTGAAACCTCGTCAATATATATCCACATGTATTATACACGTGAGTTAGATAAAATGACGTGTAAATTATTTTGATGACATGGAATGTTAACCAGTCATATTTACTAAATGTGTATACACAAACAAGTTTCAATGACTAGATTGATAATAAAACAAGTTGGTTTACTAGATGTGTAAATTTTGAAAAGTACGTTTCTATTTAATGGACTTAACCCTTGTTTATGCGACCAAGTTAATAATGCCACAAGTAAGTTTTGTTCAAATCATATTTGGTACACTTAGCAACATGAAACACAGATTTATCAATTGAGATTACACCACCCATATCTATTTTAAAAATGCCATTTCTAGGAAACACATTAAACCAATACATATTACTCTTTGAAACTAAAATACCATGATGCATAAATGCAAGTTCAAAACCAGCGTCTCTCAAACGAGAGACGTAAATAACACCTCTAGTAATAGAAGGTGAGTAATGACATTTTTCTAAAAAAGGTTCCATGCCACTAAGTACATTAAGAAAATAAGATTCAATAGCTTCAACTTCAGTGGTTCCTATTTCCCATATGTAGCACCATGGCGCCCTTTTCTAGACTCCTGATACTTCTCATTCCTTGCACATTATTAAAAATGTGAATTCTACAACTTGTATCAAATACCCAGGAATTAGGGGAGATAAAAAATAGTTTAATCATGAAAAACCTGGTTTCGCAGAAGTTCGTGTTTGCTTGCCTTGCTTTAACTCAACAAGGTAAGAGGGACAATTCCTCTTCTAGTGTCATATCGTACCACACTGGAAGCACTCTGCATCCTTTGCTACACTATCTTTCTTCGGGGGAGATGGAACTTTCTACCTTTCTTTGGACTTTCATTTCCTCTTTTCTAGGACTACTTTTTCACACCTCCATCTATGATCATATGCAGACTTGGAACGACGCTCTTGGAAGGCACATTCTTCTCGACAGTTTTCAACATCGCAGTTAGTTCTCCAAGAGACTTATTATCCTAGTCCTGCATGTTACAGTTCATGACAAGGTTGTCAAACTAATTTGGCAAGGAACTAAGCATGATGTTAACCACAAGCACATGTGGCATAAGATGTCCAAGACGTTCCAGCTTATTGATATAGCTCTTCACCTTCAAAACATAAGAGCTAACTGATTGACCCTCCCCCATCTTATATGCATTTAGCTTCCTTTGAGTGTCATACAACTCTTGGCTTGCTTGAGTTTGAAACATGTTTTTAAGCTAATTGATCATATCAAATGCAATATGATCATCCATCTTCTTTTGGAGCTCATGTGTCATGCATGCTAGCATAAACAACATGATCTTTTCCTGCTCAACAAACGAAGCTTGATAAGAAGCGACATGCTCAGGAGTGGCATTAATAACAGGAGGGTTAGGGAAGGGTGAATCAACGTGATGCAACTTTCCTTCACACTTAAGGGTAATCCTCAAGTTTTTGTACCAGTTAAAGAAGTTGGATCCATTGAGTTTCTCCTTCTTTATCAGAGAACGAAGAGTTAGGACATTCATATTTTTTTGGTACAAACATCTACAAAACATTAAAGCACATTCGGTATTTTTGACGTTTTACTTTAAATAAATTATTTACCCATTGTTTGACAAAAACTTAATTTCTTAAAGGCCAAGCTCCAACTCAATCTAATCACTATTCGATTGATCATGACGCTAGTGCTAGACTAAAAGGTAGACAACGATTGTCAATTCTATCTCTATACAACTCTTAGATCTTTATAGGACCTAGAATATAAAATTCATGACATGTTGTCCTATCTATGCCCCGAACTTTGGTTTGGCCATCCGCTTGGTTTAGTCCTCTAATAAGAGGTCGATGGAAAGTCTATGATGCTCATATCCTCTCTCGACAATCCATACTTGATGCCAAATTACACGGGGTCTGACCAAGCTACAAAACGGGTGGGATGTCCTCATCTCAATTGGATAAGACGACTAACCTTATATAGGTAGCTTTTATATGTCAAAGCGTGTGTCATAAGTTATACATGCCTATTACTTACAATGAAATTTTTGTTAAAACATTTTAACAATTTTAAAATCTTAAAAAAATTGGTGTTTAACATAAAATCCCTTTTAACCCTTAAACCAAAAACGGTGTTCAACATGCACAATCAAATTAAGTAATAAAGTAAACACATTCACGCAAACAACAAATCATGTATAGCCTAGCCTAAAATCCTATAATTATGTCCATGATCCAACACGAACACAATGGCCATATAAGGTTTCTCCAATGCTCTCACTTAACTTAAGATCCTAGTATATCAGTTAAGTAGAGTATAAACTCACGCCATCTTGCTCCTTGCATCCATTGTTGATCTTCATCATTGAAAAGTAAAATCCTATTCTAATACTTACAATTTGATATAAATACGAACAAAAACTAAATACATATTACAACTTTTGTTAATACAAATAAATCGTAAAATCGTTTATTTCTATCTTACGATCTTCGTGTGTTTTGTCGATCACAATTTATAAAATCGTTGCAAGTAAAAATCTAGAACACGTATATATCTCATATCTTAGATTTTTAATACTTGTAATACTTTACACCATTGATGAAATAATCATCTTACCATATCTTAGGCAAATCTATCAAGATTACACACAATATTTCAAGATTTGACAATCTAAAATTCGGATTGTGTGTAAGAGTGCCGGTTCCATCATCTTACACCGGCCGGTTCCAGGAACCGCCTAGAACTGGGCTACAGGGGAAGTGTCAAGTTGCTGGTTCCATTTGGTAAAAGGAACCGTCTAGAACCGGGCTACAGTGCAAGCAGGTTCCATTGGCTTATACTGGCCGATTCTCTCATGCAGATGGAACCGACGAAACCGTGCTACAATACCAAATTATGCCTATAAATACTAAGCCATTTCTTATGTTTTACTCACTCATTCTAATTCTTAATTCTCTTATAAACTGATCATTCTATCATTTTCAGTTCTAGATAGTTTAATACATCATTTGTAGGTAATTCTTTTTATAGAAGAAATTACCGAAATAGCATACGAGACGATCAAGTTCAAGCAATCTTGTTTCGCATCTTCATCATCTCATCAAGATTACTTTTCTATAACTTGTACATCATTTAGTAGTAATAGCATCATTCATCATCATTGTAAAAAGAAGTGTGATTGCATTGGGTTGATTCTTTGTTAGAATCCGGTATTTAGCTTTATACCGTTAAAAGGGTGTAAGCAACGTTGTGAGGCTTCTTCGCCGGATAAAGGAGATTGGTGACTAGTGTTTACAAACTCTTGAGTAGGTGACTCGGGGAGTTGAGTAGGGCAAGGAAGGTGTCCTTGTAGCCGAACCACTATAAACGCTTGTGTCTCGATTTTATCTTTCTTACTCTCTATTTACTTTACTTGCATCATACTTACTTCATATATCATACAAACATCAATATCGTCAACTTTACAAAATTCAAATCTAACTTTTGAAAAGCAAATTTAAAACGGTAAAACTATTCAACCCCCCCTTTCTAGTTTTCCATAATTGGCATCAGGAGTAAGGTTACCTAAGTTTTTAAAAAATATTGTATTTTAAATCTTTAAATGATAATATGGATTCGGAAAACTACCAAGAGGGTCAATCTATGCAAAGACCACCTCTCTTTGAGGCTTGATTGTGTCGTTGTGAGGTGTGTGATTTTATGATTTCGAGTTTTAAATTTATATTTTGCCGACTTAACAAAAAACAACACTTTAACGGGCAGTGTACCCGATCAGTGGTAGTTTCGTGGTAAGTAGGGTGTCAATCACTGAGAGCGAGAAATAATTTTTCAATTTATTAATATTTTGGTTATCTAAACTAAGTTAATTCTATTCTATGTTAAACCTATGCTAAACCTATGTTAATCCTAAATCTAATGGATAAGGGGGTTTTTCAGCCTAAGAGTCTGGCACGGGTTTTGTGGTGACCAAATCAACTTAAGACACTAAAACACACGCAAGCAAATTGACAGAGGATAAAAGAGCGGTCTAGCCAAATATAAGAAAACTGTATTAAACATTATTAATCTAATCAGAACGCTGGTTTGTTTATTTAGTGCAATGATTACTTATCTTGAGGCGGCATATCATTCTTAAGATTAAGGCGGTACTTCTTCCTTAAACCTCGACACGTAGAATTCTATCACAATTAAACGCATCCGCATAAAGCATCCTTATTTGCTGATTGTAATCTATCTTAGGGATTAAAGCAATGGCGATCTTGTTAAACCCTAGCTCATAGAGACTTTACCCACTTATTGCTTAATGGAAATTCATACACTAGTGGTCCACTAACCAAGTCTTTACCAATTAATTGAGAACGTACTCGTTGATCCCTAGGTCACATGCTGGTCCAACTAAGCTCACAATCTAGGGGCAAAGATAGGTCGTTATTTGTGATCCTATTAGTCTAGATGTATTAATCACTATATGGAGAGCCATCCTGCCACCTAGATTAATTGGTCCGTATCACTAGATCCAGTTAAATGATAGGTCGCATACAAAAGCACGTAAACAAGTCTAAACTGATAAACATAAACAAGCAATCAACGATAAATTAAGCAATCGAGATAAACAAACCAAACATTCAGATCCTCATAATAATAGCTAATACCCGAAGGTATTAGCCTTCAAACGTCATAATCAATACAAGAGTAATAATTTAGCCAAGGTAAACTAACCGAGTTAACGAATGATACCAAAAACCGAACGATTACAAGAGTATAGGAGATTACAAGTTGTTTCCTATGGAATTAACTACATTACAATACCTCTTTAGCTCTTCTTCTCCTCTAAAAATCGTCTTTTATGGTTTAGGTATCGAAAATATGATTTAGCACACTTAAAACTCATTTTTGAGTTTTCTATTTATAAGGTCTAGAAAAAGGTCAATACGGCGTATCAAAAGTCTTCGATACGGCGTATTGGGGGTTTCTTGGAGTAGGGACCACGTTCGATATCTTCCAGAATATTTTATTTCCATAGCTTGAATACAGCGTATTGGTCTTCCTTGGATACGGCGTATTGATCTTGTTTTCTTCCTGGCCTTTTGTGAAGTGCAGGTACAGATACGCCGTATCTTCCTTGATGGATACGGCATATTGGTTGTCAGAATCAGATTTGTTCATATTTCTTCATTTAAGCTCCTGATGTGTGCTTTAGTTTACTTTCACAAGTAATCCCCATAATTACGTGCATTTCTCAATACAACGATTAAAGTACACAATTCTTTGAAATAATTATATAAAATAGGTTATTTTAATAGGATAAATGATGCTATAAAAGTGACGTTATTTCATGTCATTAGTCCTCAACTCATCATCTGCACATACCTCATCAAAAGTATAAGTGGAGTAGAACTCGTGGCAAAGTTCGGTATAAATTTTTTCATTGATGTCAAACAAGCGTCTCCACACTTCAGAAGTGAATATTTCCTGTTGTCCTCCTATCTCGTACACCTTGATCTCTAGCATATCCTCAATCTCTTCGGCACAACCCATATTGTTCAACAAACCCCAATCAACAACGTAAGGCGAGTAAATCTGTTTTGGAAGCAACCAAGCAAGGTTAGTGTTATATCTTATTTTAGTAGCTCTGTTAATCGTGCCCCATAGCAAAAATTCATGGTAAACGCGTGGGAGCATCACCTCCTCCACGGTTTCGCTTTGGCGGGTTCGTTTGGGTCGGGAAGAACTGGCTTCGTCATCATGTGTTCCAACTGTCTAAACATCAAAAAAAATTCTCAATAATGTATATAACGGATGTTAGATATGAATTATAATCAACGGACATGCTAGGTTGAGTATAAACTTCTGTTCGTATTTCAGGAAAAACGTGTGGCGTACTTCCTATGAAATGCGGCGTACTTTTTGCATTTTTCACTAAGTGCGCCGATTTTAGGAACAAAATCAGCGTACTTCCTGGATTTTCTAAGAAAATTTCGAATTTTTTCTACAGATAAATGTGTGTGTGTATATATATATAATATTTATATGTATGTGTATATATATATATGTATGTGTATATATATATATATGTATGTTGTGTATATTTATATGATGTGTGTATATATTATATATATATTTTTATATATATATATTTACATATATATATCCTTTTTTGGAACAGGTGAATACCAGATCCCCTATAAAAAATACAAATATCATTTAGCATATCAGTCCGAAAATACGACCAATTTTCCATTTCCAATTTACCCCGTGTTACTGAAGCGTCCCCAGGGAACCTTGTACTAAATGAACTGGTCAAAAGAAAAACGTAGGTTAGACTTTAAGGGACCATTCCCTATAAGGAATGCCGCTATTCGCGCTTTTCAAAAATTATTCCTAAATTAGATAATATTGAAATGTGTTTAACTAATGTGAAATTAACATAATTTTTAACAACAATTATAAACATAGAACTTTTGTTTTTCCTAAATTATCAATTATATATAAACCCTAATTAGAATAAATAAACAATATCATAGTTAAGCCCCACCCACCCCCCAAACCACCCCCACCACCCACACCCCCCCCCCTTTTTTTTTGTTTTTTTTTTTTTTTTTTTTTTTTTTTTTTTTTTTTTTTTTTTTTTTAAATAATAAAAAAAACACTCACATTTATTTTTTTTTTAATTTTTTTTTTTTTTTTTTTTTTTTTTTTTTCCCCACAACCCCCCCCCCCCTCCCACCACTCCCCCCACCACCCCACCCCACCCCCCACCCCCACCCCCCACTTTTTTTTTTGTTTTTTTTTTTTTTTTTTTTTTCCCCCACAATTTTTTTTTTTATTTTTTTTTATTTTTTTTTTTTTTTTTTTTTTTTTTTTTGTTTGATGTTTTGTTTGAAGATTTTTGAAATTTTTGTGTGAAAGTAGGCAGTTTTGATATAGGTTTTGAGTTTTTGGTTTTTGTTAAATATGAGAAATATATATGTGTTATGAAACCGCCTAAAAGTGCGGCGCACTACCAAAGATGTGCAGCGTACTTCTGGTTATTTTGTTACAGGACTCTACTGTTTTATGGCATATTAAGTACAAATATTAATATATAGACATTAATTTAATCATCAAACATTAAATAATAATATTCATAATAATATTCATAATAATCGGACTAAGTGTCCATACATCCAAGATGAATCCTATATGGATTTATAAGACTTTGACATTTTTATTTAATAACGACTCAACATAGAAAATGAAAAAGTCTCATGAAGGAGTATGAAGTACACCCCTTTTTATTTAATATTATGATTTTGTTTCAAACCAAATGTGGTGACATAATGTCACTTAAGTTGTGAAAGTTTAACTTCTTTCTATTTGTTGATCTTGTCTCATACCCCTGCTCGAATGTATTCCCATACGGATCCGTTACTCTTATTTTTGTGTGCTACTTCCCGTCTCTAACTTCTTTAACATAATCCCGAACCCTTTAGGTATCCAATCAGTGTGTAGCAAAGGAGCGGGTAATGAGTCGAGAAAGGCCACTGCTTTCTTCCATACACAAATTTTTTAGAAAGGGTTAATGGAATCCTGGATACTAAGGCACGCTCTATAGGATCATTACGGTCAAAGTAGCTTATAATGTTTGGGCCATAGAATGGTCTTCCCATTTCATCTCTTTTTAGATAGTACTCTTCTTCATCATCACTGTCACTTTCTTCACCGTTATTTTGTATTTTGGCCACATAGAACTTTTGGTGGCAGACTCCATCAAAAGTTGAAGTAGTACCCTTAAGAGTGTTTATAATGCCCCCACATGTGTGAAGAAAACTCCTCTCAATGATAATTGCGACAATACAGTCAACTGGCATATCAAGGATCAAGAACCTTGCTATTACCGTTATGACACCCACTTGACACAAAATGTCCTTCAACATCCCTATTAGTTTGGCCTCAGAATGGTTAAGCCTACTCACGTTATGGCTGACTGGTTTGACATGCTCTCTCCCCAGTTCCTCAAAGATACAGTAAGGAATGATATTGATGTTGGGACCAGTATCGGCTAAAGCATGGGTATCAAATCTCCCTTCCAATCGAATTGGTAAAACAAACACATCATGATCATCTTTTTCTTTGATTGCTTTATATTCCCTTATCATCTCTTCATTAGCCTCCACTTCTTCTAGCTCTAACTCACCATCTAATTTTAATTTATCCAACAAGATGGTGTCCAATACTTTCTTGTATCGCTCCCCATATTTAAGTGTTTCAATTATAGGCCTTGGCTCATTGCGGATTACTATTCTTTCCTAAAGATCCTTCTCTAGTTCCTCTCTTGAAAGCTCTTCACGAGTTAAGACACGATTAACGGTAAGGGAAGGTCCCTCATCATCATACTTCATTTTATAATTCTTACTCGGCTTCTTCTTATTTCTGGAAAATTTTCCTATGTTACAAACATATGGTTGTAACTCGAGCCCATCAATTTCTGGTATATCTTTAAAATTTATGCCTTCTAAAATAACATCCTAGTCATCGTTCGAGTTATTTGCTTTATCAGAGTCATCATAATTAGAAAATTCTGGATCGGGGTAAATGGTTATGATTCTGTTTCCAAAGTCAACTATTCCCTTTGTCAACCTTAGGAATGATCTTCCAAGCACTACTCCTGGTCTGATATCATCCTCCTCATGATGTTTTTAAACTTCGACGATGTAAATTTCTCACTATTAGAGCAACTTTCAATCTTATTAACAAACTTTGTCTCCATTCTTCATTTCATGTTCCAAACATAACTTGACCATAAACTCGTTTGAGATTAGGTTCTTATCGTGTTCCAAATTAATCTCTCCATCATATGCCTCTAAACCGTTAACAAAGCATGGTGCATCATATCTTTCACTTATATCTTCTGTTTCCATCCGGTAAAAGGTAAATGCATTTGCCTCCTTCTTTTTCCCGCTATCTGATGTGTCATGATACTCAGGTGTATCCCATTCTCCATTGCTCTCAACACCATCATTCAGTGAAATACGATTGTCCTCTTAAAGGCATAATCGTCCGATACTTGTGTTAGGGTCCATAATGCTTTTAAAATAGCACAACATTAAAATAAACATTAGTGGGTTAGTTAAAATAAAAATAAGTAGTTCTTTACAGTTAAATAACATCAACAAACATATAGAAATTAATAAACGAGGTAATTTCTTCATAATGAAGAAGATACGAGGGTTTTATGCATTTTCAGACAGACAAGTGCGGCGCACTTCACAGGAAGTGCAGCGCACTTTCTGAGTTTTTTTAAATTTTAGCAGAAAAACCGGCGTACTTCTAAACAAGTGTGTCGTACTTTTTAGTTTTTCAGTTACAAAATTTATTATTCTTTTTATTTTCAGAATTGTAAGCATTGGATATTTATTATTTTTATTAAATGACATATTTTTTTTTTGAACGGCAATTAGAAATTTTATTATATATGCTAGTCAAGAAGCTAGCAATGAAAAAGCCACACGCAATCGATCCAACAGACAAATGAAAAAGAAACAGAATAGTTCTTAACGATACAAAACAAAACACGCAAAAAAACGACGGCTACTGAATCAGAAGGGATGATCTCAAGCGACTAAAAAAAAAAGACCTCCATGGACGAAGCGAACACCGTTGAAAAGTACAGAAATGCAAAGCAGATCTAACCCGGGCATTTCTTAGTTTCGTCTCTTTATTGACATTGATGTTGGAGAATAGTTTCTTTTAATTTGCATTTATACTCAAAATCTGTAAATCGCTTGGAAAATAATCTTTCCACATATGTAATTTGCGCGAGAGAGAACGACCCTTGAATATTCCCTTTGGGATCTCTATAGCTCCAGCGTTTTTCAGAATCTAGCTCGTCAGTAATTAGAGGACCAACATAATCAAGCCACGTAGAACAAGACTCTTTAGCAATGTTTAGATCATTACCCGGGGGCGTAGATGGAGACACAATGCTAGAGAATTCATTTGCAACTTCTGGGATATTAAACATCAAAGAGACGTTAGTCGATGGGTTATCATCGCATTATCTTCAATGGTATCATTACCCGATTCACATCAAAATGATCTCAAGTATCTCACTTCCACATTATTAGACATTTATTATTTACCAACCCATATTTCTCAGTAACATGTTAGAACAATCTTCAATTTCTTTTTAAAACATCATCGTACCAATTTCTTTACCATACAATCCTTGACACTCCATCATCCGATTCACCATTTGATCTCGCCTTCTCTCAAGGAGTCCACCGAATTACCAGAGCGTTCATTCGTAACCCCATTGCTCCTTCTTATCATTGATCTCCCCTTCTTCTTGTGACTCGGTATTATTCTATGTATTATCCTGATCAGTTCCCGACGCACTCTGATTCATATCATGTATGTGAGTTGTTGTCTAGTGAAGCATAAATCAGGTACCCTATTTGCCAAACTCACGATCTCTAACTGGTTTGACTCCCTTGATAGAAACCAGTCACGAATCCCTATGATGGAGTTTTTATTTTTGTTTTGATTCATAACCTTCCATTTTGCAATATTTTAAATCAGCAGTCTTCATCTACAAAAAACCGTTTTCCCCAATTGCCTGCTATCTTTTTAAATGCATTAGTAGTCCATGCATTGAGTGGCAGTCCATCTATTTCGATCCAGATCATTCGCTCATCGGGAATGAAATTATGTGAAACAAGTTTTCGTTGGGTAAAATACAATTCCATCTCCGTATTTTTTTGAAAACTTTAACCTTGACTCGTCATGCTGAATCAATCCAGAGCCTGAGTCCCCCCCATGTATTTGCACTTGAAATAAGAGAATCCTCTTTTTAAACGCGATAAATATTAATTATTAGATGAAATCCCTTCCTTTGCGAGAACTACACTTGAAAGTATCAGATAATTCCAATAAATCGAGTTTTCGAGGTGATATTTTTGTTATTGGCCTAGCCAAAGACTGGCGTTTGGAGTCCCCTCCTTACCATTCACATTCGATGCATAAGAACGTCCTCCGTTGTGTGAATAGGTGAACCGTTTCGTGAGGTTTAGTGTTATTCGATTGTTTTCCTGATGAGATTGATTCGGTTGTGAGTTTTGTTTTCGATCGAAGCGTGCAATTGAAGCAAACAGATGATGACTCCCAATCCAGATCTTGTTTAGATCTTCCAATAGATTCGCTTGATCTGGGTTTGGATCGAATCGAAGAATCCGAAGCGACGACCTGATTTTGATAACTTTCGTGCGATGTACACATCTGCAACCACTCCTTGCCTATCACAAAGCTTCAATAGATCTTTAGAAGACTCTGTTGTTGGAGATTAGTTCAAAAATCGTGATCGAGATTGTGGTGGAGCATTTTTGGGAATTGGTGTGTTGGGATGTTGGATGAGGCCCGTTCATTTGGAGATTTAGGGTTCTTGATTTGGGGTTTTCAATTTAGGGTTCTTGATTTGAGGATAATGCACATAATTGAGCAGATTAAACACATCATTTATCACATAATCATTTAATGGATCTTAAATTTCCATTTTACTATTTATAAAATTTCTATAACTATTCCTTAAATAAGCATATTTAAACAGTAATAAGGAGTGAATAAGCAAAACAAACATATTAATAATTACTTGAGTAATATTGTAGACAATATTTTTTATTTTTTCATTTTAATACACAATTTATATAAATACATAAATCTAACAAATAAGCACATAAGGAATGAAATCCACATGTTTTCAAAGTTGAAATTACAATTTTGAAAGAGTTTGTTTTTGGTTTTGATTTAGAACAGACTTTGTTGGTGAAAATTTTGCAGGAAGTGCGGCGTACTTCGTTGGAAGTGCGGCATACTTTCTGTAAGAAAAACAATTTTTTTGGTTAGTTTGCTAGAAAACTGTACGGCTAATTGGTGAATTTAATATTGCAAAATAGAAAATAACTCAACAAGAAACAATTCAATCTCGGGCAACGGCGCCAAAAACTTTTGATGTGTTATGAAAGCTTTAAATTTATAAGACTAGTTTTATCTGGTTTTCTAACTAACACACATGTAAAGTATAAACCCCCGTTTATAGTAAGACCAGATCGTTCCACGGGATTGATATATCTCAGAAAAGTCGGTTGGTTTTGCAGAAAGGTATCTTTAAATTTGTCACGAATCTAAAGATAAAAGGGACACAATTTCTTTTGTAATTAAAGTATATAAAAATGATGTTTATTTGGGCTAAGACCAACGGCGACAAACATGCAAGTAATATTGTAAACATGAATTGAAGCATAAAAGTAAGAATATACGGATAATCATTCAAACAATTAACTATTTTATATAAGAAAGAATCCTTTCGGCCTTTAGTCTTTAATATATAAAATGCATAAAGAGCTATTCATGTATGAAGGTGATAATGATAAAATTCCCTTAATCAAGTTCGTTAGACATGAGATTAGGTATTAAACGTGTTCATATCCGGTTTGATAAACATTTTTTTAGTCAATTCTCACAAGACTAATATCGAATTGCCCATAGACAAACCAACGCGAATGTAAACGCAAAGGTTAGGCCTTTTCGACTATTTCCACATATAATGATTAACAAGCATATAAACAAGTAATCCGGATAATTAACATCGAATTTATCAAGTTCTTTTCACAAGCCTAATGCTAATGCATGTTCATGGTCTTATTCCCATGTTAAGCCCCAAACAAACATATACGACTACTCCATGATCATGAAAGCAAAACTCATAAAAAGCATTATAAATTCAGTAAGAATCATATTCAAAAAAATAACAAGGTTTATACCGATTCCAATAGCAAAAGATGGTGATTTTACAAGAATTTCCCAAGAACACTTTATTATATTCAAAGTAAACCCGGAAACTATGAATAATTCTATCACAATAGCTTATAGCTTGGAAATACACTTCACTAACCCTCCTTTTGATGGATTAAAACCTGGAAATTGGATGAACAAAGGCTTGTTCAACCACAATTCCCTAAAATACTTCTTTTCTCCTTCTTTATGTGTTTTTGTGAAATAAGAATGATGAATGAGTGATTGGTGATGTAGAACTCTGAATTTGAGGTCCTATTTATAGCCTAAGGATCACATCAGTTGAGGAGAAGAAGAGAAGTGAAGGGCCATAGCTTCAATGCACATCATTATGATTTGGAGTAACTGCAATGCTAAGTGCGCCGCACTTCCTAAAAAGTGCGCCATACTAGGCTTGAACATTTAATTTTCTCTCTCTCCGATTGGAAGTACGCCGCACTTCCTTAGAAGTGCGCCGCACTTGGCTGCTCTTCATTAAATTCTTCCTTTAATTCTCTTCTAGGTCCTTCTTTAACACCCGTTAGAGTATTTAACAGATATTTCTTGTATTTTTAGTCATTTTCCGTCATTCTTACCTGAAACAACTTTTACTCAAATAAGTAACTAAACATGCATTATTTAATATATATATATATAGATAATTACATATTTACAAAGGATATTTTATGTATATATTTGGAGCGGTATCACACTCCCTCAAGCCGATCCCCTACCTCGGCAGCTTCGCAACAGTACCGGCTCCATTAACACTTAGATAAATGTTTTATAGTACAATATTGTTGCGGGTTTATGAGAAACTCAATATTTCATCTGTATGGAGTAGTGTGTGTGACATAAAAATCACAATATGTAATAAGGTTTGAAACTTTTGTCGGACCTTTTTGTGAAATTTATACTTTTCAACAACATTGAACTTTTAGCGACATCTTTTAGGGGAAAAAATTTGCAAAATATCTCAAAAATGTTTTAACTTGGCAAAAATTTCTTTTTCTTATTCTCTATAGTATTTTGGGTAGAGAAGATTTATCAAATAATAATGTTTTAAATAATTTATTTGTCAAGTATTCTAAAAGTAATATAGTTGAACAATCAACAATCCATTTTAGTTGGCTAGCCTTTTGATTGGGCCCTTATGAATTTAGCAAAGTTTCAACCCAAAAAGTGAAAAATAAAGAAAGAGGCTGAAACTTGAGACCTCCTGCTTAAAGAGTATTTGACTTTATCAACCTTCAAGTTACAATCACTTCATTACCCTTATATACAATAGCAAAGCAAACGACAACGTTTTGAAGGTGCAAAAACGACGTCGTTTTTCATTTGGGTCGGGCCGGTTATGATTGGATTGTCTAAAGCGACGTTGTTTTTGCGTTAAATGCGGTCGTTTTGGCCAAACCATGTGGGTTGAAAAGCCAACTAAGGTAAACAATGTCGTTTTGGTGCGTCGTCTTCTATAGTTAGGCGGGATAAACAATGAAACACGCACAAAAAACATACACAGATGCATGCAGAGGTCAATAAAAATCGAGTTGTATCAGCTGTATAAAACGAACGATGATTGTTTGAGCTTCATGTAAGCGATACATTTTTACCTTTTTTGTTTCCAAGTTGGGTCTGATGGTCGTGAGAGTTGGGGTTGGGGTGTTGAAAATTTGAGTTTTTTTAATTTTGCCCCTTTGAAATTGTTGATCGGTGAGTTGTCGTTGCTGCATGTTTTAATTTTTTCGTTGTTTAATTTTTCCGGTTAATTTGGCTTTTGGATGTTAGAATTCTTTTAGATTTTTTAGGTAAAACGTTAAGTGCAACCACTCATCATGGTTGTTGTATCGTGATGGTTAGTAAAAACTGTTCATATAGGTTTTGGGGTCTTTATTTGTTGATAATGTGTAATTTGAGGTGGTTGCATGTTGTTGTTTGGTAGCTTTTTGTCTATCTGTTTTAGACAAAGATGTCGTGATTTTCATTTTTTTGTTGGTTGTTCTGATTATTGTTTTATGAAATAGGAGGCCAGGAAAAAGTGTTTGATCATTGTGCGGCTACGACGATCTGGTTGTGTGCTATTTTAGAATATTTTTGTGCAAAAAAAGGTCCGTACAAAAAGCTGCCTTATTTTGACTGTGTCGTTTGAAGTTTGCGTTTGACCCTCTAAGTCTTGGTTTGTATCTACTCTATATTTTAAACATGTAAAAGTGGTGTTTAGTTAGTGATGTTGCATTCTAGAGTATCTAACATGGACATTCGCCTTTATTGTTTTCTAAAATGTTAGTTGTCTGCTTTGGTTTTCGGCATGTCGCATCCATTTTTCGAGGATATGGGCTATCTATAGTCGTGAGTGACATGGGGTGCGTTTTGTTATTCTCTTTCTTATATTTTTTTATGGTTTTAGAATTTATGGTCTTTTTTATTTATTGTAAAATGTTTAAGGTTCATTAACTATATGCTGTGATATTTTAATTCATGTTTTTAGTTTGACATGGAAGTTCTTATTGGGGATGTTTGTGCACGGTGTAGGAAAAAGTTCTTGACACATGTGGTGTTGTCAGCGCATGTACACTTTTTAGTACGGTCTGCATTATTCGGCATTCGTAGGATGCATTAAGGTTTTTATTATTTTCTAAACATGTGAGCCAGCGGGTTCAGTTGTTTATCGATGATATGGGATGTGTATTATCATAAGTCTCAGTTTTTTATCGACGATATGGGTTGTGTATTATCATAAGTGTGATGAGGTGTGTTTTATTTCTTTATTTCTTATAAGTTGATAGTCTTTTTGTTTGTTTTTAGAGGCATAAGGCTTATTATTCTACATGATTTTATATCCTAATTCGCGTCTTCAGTTTCCGTTTCATGTTCTAATTGTGGATGTTTTGTTTACAGTGGAGCCGAAGGTTCTTCACGCGGACAGCGCCGTCAACACATGTACGTGGTTTAATTTTAACATCGACGGTCTGGATTATTTGGGATTTGTAGAAGGCGTTATGGTTGTACATACACCTTTTTGATTGCTTTTTTCAAGCGAATTAAAGTGTTTATTTTCTGTTGTTCATATTTCTTGGGCTATTTAATTTGCAATCTATTATTATATAAAAATGCGCCGATTGTTAATATGACCATGTTTTGTTGCTTGTATAGTATCTAATGTCGATCAGGAATATTGTATGTTCGATCATTAATAGATTCTTTTTTACAGCCTAAGCTGTTGAAGGTAATTGTTGAGTGAGGAGGATGGAAGAAATCAATGTGGATGTGAATCAAGAGAATCCTTGGGCAATTATTAAGTGAATTTGATGTTAGACATATTGTATGTTCGATTATTAATATATTCTTTTCTACTCTGCTTAGGTTGTTGAAGGTATTTGTTGAGTAAGGAGGATGTAATAAATCGATGTGGATGTCAAGAGAATCCTTGGGCGATTATTAAGTGAAATAGATGGTCAAAAATATTGTATGTTCGATTGTTAATAGATTAATTTATTTTTTTACTTAGGTTATCGAAGGTAGTTGTTGAGTGAGGAGGATGGAAGAAATCGATGTGGATGTTACTCAAGAGAATCCTTGGGAGGTTTGCTGGTCCATTTAGCAGCCGAATGTGGAGTTAAGTCTAGGAACTTACGTTTACCTACCAATCTTTCCTTTGTGTCCGTCTTTCCTTCAAACATTTGTTAAAGGTAATTCGTTCTTCACTTTGTCATACTTTCAGAGGTAGAGGTCAATTCATTTTTTTGTGATACGGTGTGATAATACTTCATTTGGTCATGATTTCACAGTTACACAAAGGTCATTTTGTGAAGAAGAAAAGTCGAACTCTTTAGCGATTCTTCTTTCTTTCTTTTTGGTTTACGGTGTACAAAAGTCGCGAAATGGTTGTATAGATTGTTTGAAAAATCTTGAAAGTTTCTTTGGATTATGGGATGGGTCAAAATAAATTGTTTGATTTATGTCCGCAATGTGTATTTTTGTTTTTTGTAAAAGGTCTGTCAATCTGTGTTTCATGTTTGAATTATGTATGTAGGTTGTAGTTTTGTTTGACAATGCAAACAAAATTCATTCTGCATTGAATGAATGAGTTTGTTTAGGTATGTTGTTTTTTGGTTTGGCGGGTTACCTTTTTTAGTTTTAATATTTCAGACAACCGTTATTTTATTATAAGCTGTTGGTAAAATTTGCGTCTTAACCTATACCTCGTTTTTTTTAAATGGTGTTTCGCCACAAATATTCAATGATTTTATTATTGGTATGAGATTGTTTGATATTAGCAACTGGAAGGTTTTAAAATGACTGGATAAATGTGTACGGTGCGATAACATGTCCTGGCGGTGTGAGCAGATAAGCAGAATAGTTTAAAAACAATTTTTGTTGATTGGCGTGTTTCCACTCATATAGGTTTCTGGGGGCGTTTAGTGGCTCATTTGGTAATCCTGTCGCGTTCTTTTCATACATTCAGCAACGTCATAAACTGTTTCATTGACTGCTATAGCAATGGCCACATTTTCTTCAACTGAACTTTCCGCAGATAAGGTTTATTCAAAAACTTGCTTACTTGCACGTAAATTTCCTTAAATATTATTTTTTCCTGTGTGATTTAACTGTTTTCCATTTTAATTTTTAGTATGTTTGCTTGAAGAAGGTGTGCTATTAGCATATAACGGTTTTGATTGGTTATTTCGATGGTATTTGTATCTACCAAGGTTGTCAAGATCGGGATTCTACCCAGGATCGTTTTTGTCTTTTCAAGATCGAGATCATAAGGTAGGATCGGGATCGTAAGATCCTACTATAATGTCATTTTCTTAATAGTCTTTCTAATATTATATAAATCTACAAATTATTATATATCATAAACACAAAATTATATAAATATTTCATAGGAATGTTGACATAAATTATAATTATAAAATGTTTAAGAAGATTAATTTGTTGTTTTTTAATATCTAGGAAACACAACCCATAAATTCGTAGATTTTAATTCGTGATTCGAGAATGTAAGATCGGATATTGAAGATCTTAATGATCTATGTCAGATCGCAGATCCTATATGGATCCATATGCAAGGCAAAGATCTATCGTAGGAATTGGATCGTTTTTGCTTGCAGTATGTAAATTCGTAAGATCAGGATCTGGGTTATTAACAACCATGTTATATACGACTGAAGCTCAGAAAGAAGGAGTCATTCTTACAGGGCAAATTGCTTCTTTAGTTCCAAAAGTTCATGGTATCCCTCTTTGTGGCTAGCAATCTGGGAACCACGGGTCACTCAATAAATAGCAAATTGCTTCTTTAATTCCATAGGTTTCAAGATTGGTATAATGGATGGACAAGTGTAACAAATGTACCGCAAGTAAGTTCTTATATATGTACTTTTAATTCATATATATACGGGTGCCATATTTTTTTTTAGCAAATGAAATATAAATGTTTTTGTTTGTGGTTTTGTGACAATTGTTTAAAACATGATCTACTACTGGCGGCGAATGTTTTTGACAGAGTTGTTGAAAAGAAAATTACCGTCCTGATATATCCACTGAAAGGTTTATTCTCATTCGCAAAATTAATCGAATTGTTATTGCAGTTCCGTATGTTC
The DNA here is from genome assembly GCA_026074375.1 of Tanacetum coccineum. Taxonomy (NCBI): domain Eukaryota; kingdom Viridiplantae; phylum Streptophyta; class Magnoliopsida; order Asterales; family Asteraceae; genus Tanacetum; species Tanacetum coccineum. The sequence goes on from BQNB010092796.1 coordinate 23,304, forward strand.
GGCTTTAAGATATGCATGGCTGCCGTCATTGGCTTAGTCTCACTTTTAGTTGTACTAAGGATTTTCCCTTTTTTAGCCTGTGGAATTTTTAATTCCTTAAGACGCAGTGTGAAAAACTAAAAGGGAGGTTGAATAGTTTACCGCTTTTTAAATTAATGTTATGCTTGTTTATAAAAATTTAGATTCGACTTTGTGTGATCTCAGTATGTGCACAATATGAACAATACAAGTAAGTAAGTAAATGACAAGTAAATATGAAAGACAAGAGATAAGAGTTAGAAATATCAAACCACAACAAGAGGATTTATAGTGGTTCGGTAACGAAGCACCTCTTCGCCATACTCCACTCCCCGACCACGAAACTCAAGAGTTCTCTTCACTATGTCAACAAACTCCCTTTAGGCGGAGAAAACCGTACACAACTTTGCTTACACCAATTTCCGACACTAAGCGAAATGTCGAGTTCTAATCCTAGCTAGAACCAATCTATCACAACTCTTGTATGCTAATCATACCACTTTACAACAACTCACAACTTTTTGCTTACTTCACGACTTCTCTTCGCTTCACTACTTCACTTCGCTTTATAACTTCACCACGCTTCACAACTTCACTATGCCTAGACACTACTACGATCACACCAATCTAACACTACTTACAAAGATCACCCCGATCTAACTATACTTACAATGATCACCACAATCTAACTATTATACACAACTACAATACACACCTTCACAATATACACAAATGATTTACAAGATCTAACACAACTTCACAATAATACCAACTAAACTATAACACTTTTTGACTTGATGATAAGAAGTATTTTTCTCTTGCACTTGAGAAATTAAGCTTGGATCACTTGGAAACAAAGCTTTATGATTAAATGATCAAAGAAAAGAAAGGAGAGTATAAACTGATTTAGGATAGAAAAAAAGTGTGTGCAAAAAGGTAAGAAATCAGTGGGGAATGTCCAGTATTTATAGGCCAAACTAGCTGACATTTTGTCTGGGGCGGTCCCTTTAATAGGGTGCGGTCCCTTAGTTATTAGGGACCGACCTTATATATAAAAAGGGGTCTTTAACTAACCAGTGTAGTTAGTTAATAAAACAACATATAAAGGCTTTTTAGGTGTAATCCTAGAAATTTACCAATTTAAACAAGTTACTCCATCTAAATCCATAGTACTTATTATTATGGTCTCGAATAGATATACCAAGCCAAGTTCTAAAGTCTACAACATCACCGGCACACTCATATTTTATGGAATTTGGGTAAACATTTGGAAATGGATAAGGTTAAATCCTCACAATATCTAATAAGGGTTATTGCGTGCAGGTTATGTAACTAATAATTTCACAAAAGTTTGCCTGAAAAAAATTCAAATTTGAGCATAATTTAAGCATTTTATAAGAAGTAGGACAAGTATACATTCTAATTCTCATCCCCTCACTTGAATTATACAACGTCCTCGTTTATAGATAAAAAATTTAAAAACAGGAATTAAAAGAATTAGAATGAGAAACTCCCCTGATATTTTGCTCGGTAGATTCTCCAAGTTGAGTATATGAGTATTATGATCACGAAAAGTGTCGGTCACTTCGATTATATCGTTTGATAGCTCATAAAGTAATATTTGGAAACTAAATAGGCTAGTAAGGCCTAAGGCCCATGGAAAGCCCATCAAGGGTCCATATGGCCGGCCACTCTAGGATATTTATACCCCTCTCCATACCTTGGAGAGGGTTGGTTGTTCACTTTTTTAATCTAATATTTCCTTTTCCTTTTTCTCTCTAGAAGTGTTCATCCCACATTTCTCTCTCTAGTTCTTCATTTTTTTAATTGTGAGTTTAGATAATCTAGTATTCTTCAATTGGTATCAAGAGCCATGGGGTGATTAAGCTTGGTTTTGTGTGCGTTTTTCTTATTATTCTAGGCATGAGTTTGGTTCGAGCATATTATAAAATATTTCATCTTTTGTGTGTTCTAATACCATAAAGATTAGTACTTTCTTGTTTTTCTATCTTAGTATAGTGTAGTTGTACAAGAAAAACTTTGGAAAAACTCAAAAATCTTCATCTTTTTGTTGTTTTGGTTCGAAAAAGGGTTTTGGGTACAATAATCTTGATTTCAAATTTTTTGTGTTAAAATCCATAAAGTTTGTGTTTTTAAGGTTCTCCTAGTCTTAGAATAGCAAGAAGTACAAGTGAATTTAAATAAAAACATCAAAAATTATGTTTTTAAGTGATTTGAAGTGTTTGAAGACGGCTTTTTATACACACTGTTTGAATTCGGCGATTTATACGTATTGAGTTCGGCGATTTATACGTTGTTGAATTCGGCGATTTATACGTGTGCAGTTCCGGCGATTTATATGTGTGTCAAAGTTGGCGATTTATACGTTTTTAGATTCGGTGATTTATACGTGTGTATATCCAGCGATTTATACGTGTTTCAAATCTAGTGATTTATACGTGTTTCGAATCCAGCGATTTATACATGAGTAAAATCCATTGATTTATACGTTTGTCAAGATCCAGCGATTTATACCTATGTCAAAATCCAGCGATTTATACCTAAGGTAAAATCCAACGATTTATTTCGTATTCAATCCGGCGATTTATACCTGTCTTCTAAAAGGCGATTTATACAAGTTTTTCTTAAGGTGATTTATACGTTACACTTGGGTGATCTATACACTTACCTTTGGAGATTTACACCATATTGCCTTGGAGATTTATATGGTTTTTCTTTGATTTGTAAAATCCCGTGAAGTATTCACTTATTTTCTCGGTTTTATCAAAAATTGTAAAATCTCGTGTAATCTTAAGACTCATTAACTTAAAACAAACAAAAATTTAACACAACAACATCTAATCACTGAACGATTAAAACGATATCTATTCTTATTTAATCACAAGCAAAGTAACAATGACTACTCTTGCTGAATTCATGATACTCTCTAGTGCTGACAATCGTCCACCAATGTTGGAAAAACACATGTATGATTCCTGGAAAAGTAGAAAGGAACTTTACATGCAAAACAAAGAACATGGAAGAATGATACTTGAGTCACTTGAACATGGTCCACTCATTTGGCCTACGATTGAAGAAAATGGTGTGACAAGGACAAAGAAATATGAGGAATTGTCTATAACTGATAAAATTCAAGCTGATTGTGATCTCAAGGCAACTAATATCATTTTTCAAGGACTACCATC
>BQNB010092797.1:0-26526 GCA_026074375.1 Tanacetum coccineum
AGGTGTCATACCACTTATGAAAAACGTAAAATTCAACTAATACACATCAAGATCCGATTTTTATCATCAATTATGCATGTTTAACACTTAACAATTATTATACATCCATATATCATATATCTCATGTCATCATCCATGGTAAACTTGCAAGATTCACCATGGATCTCATCAAATTAATTAATAAAGCGAGAAAATTCATATTAACGATTAATACATACCGACTATTAACAATTAAACCACGACATCCATCAAATAAAAATTGCATACATCTTAGGGTTTTGTCTAATTAATTTTATTAACCCTGATTAGGGTTTATGAACACAAGATCATCAAATAAAAATTAAGACAACATCAAAACCTAACAATTTTTAACGTTCTTGAAAACAATTATGTAATTTATAGATCTGTATGACCGGCTCTTGACGCCACTGTTGGAATTAGTAGACATAAAGATTATATTAACTATTAATAATACGGGTACGCAGCGGAATAATAACACGTATGATCTTCACATAGTCATATAAATTAACATAACAAGAAAGTAAAAGAACCGTGTACCTTTTGGCAATTCTTTAATCAAAAAAACAATAAAGATCAAAGTATGATCTCTCTACGGATTTATACACAGTACGTTCTTAGCAATAGAGTATGCTAGTACTAATAGTGTTAAACAATCGCCTTTGAAAAACCTTGAATCAAATCAACACAAGAAACTATGTTTCTTGTTTCCTTGCCGTCGAACAAAGCAAAACCAAACATCCTTATAAATGGTTTCGGTCGATCAAGCACAAAGAGAAAGAAAGAGAGATTTAGGGAGATATATGCAACTAATGAATCATTAATCTCTATTTATAACATTCTCAATACTTGGTCAACAAGCAAAAGCCCACCTCCTTTGGGTTGGGTTTATTCGGTCGGTTAGAGCAAAAGGGAAAGGGCATGGCCCACTTTCCTTTTTCCCGATTTTTCTTTAAAGTTCTTATTGTTTAACATTTAATTAATTATATCTAAATATATTTAATTAACTATTACCAACGAATTACGTGTGCATCTCTATAGGCTCAAAACGAGACCGGACATATATTATTTATATGTACATTCCTTCAGAAATATGCAACCCTCATCGCACATAACATCTTAAAGTGGCCAAATTTACTACTATCTTTCTATATACTTTAACTTTTTATCGTTATTTTCACTAATAAACCGTTTTCAACATTAGCTGAAAAACGATAAAAAAAAACCGTCTTCAACATCTTCGACATCATGCGACAAAAATCAATCCAAAGAGTCTTCAACGTCATGACACATCCCCAATTGAGACCGATTTATGAATCTTCTCTCTCGACATCTTTAACATCATGTAGCACGATAGTGAGCCCTTTCCAAGGTCCTCAATAACGTAGCAAGAATTTTGTTTTTTATCTTGTTTTTTTGTTAATGCAGGAAACAGCAATAACTAAAAAAGTTAAAATAATTCATGGATTATGAGAAAATGCAATATCAGGATTTTATTACTCATTAGTTTGTTACTTTTTGCAAAAAAACAAAGAGAAAAAGTAAAAAATACTGGAAGGAAGGGGTGTAGGAAAATTATTCCCCTGCTTCACCGTACATAATCATATTCATAGCATACCATGCTGTCAGTCTCAATATTCTCACAACTGTTCCCATCTATGTTTCGTAGCATTAAAAATCTGTAGTAATTTTTTTTAATCGTACTATCTTTTACTCGATTTCATTTAGTTTACTCGTTCATCACAGACACATAGATCAATGTTAAAATGTTTCTAGTTGATCGATAATAGAAGTTTGAGCTTACATCATGAGAGTGGTCATGGCCGCTCTACAGAATTTTCATTCGTAATGCGTATACATATAGTCATTGCTTAGTTGGTCCATAAATATAGATCACACTGAACAAAGTTTTTACATAACTCAATCATTTTAACAGAAAATTAAACTTTTTATTAATTTGTTTCACAGTAACTTATACTACGATGTACATCTGATCACTTTTAACTCTAATTCAATGGTTACATTACATCATTGCATCATGAACCAGAACTAGCGTAGTAAAAAATGTAATTAAATGGTCCATATCCATTCTGCAAAGTTATACAACAACAGTAGTATTTTATGGGCATAGGACCGGTAAGTTGCTAGCAGAAAACTTGATTTGCAAACAGTGGATCGATATTGATGAGATATGACAAAGGACAGTATTGTCATTTAAGACATTCTCTTGACCTGAGATGTTAATGATATCCCCCTCTTTGTCTCTGCATGTAGATTAAACATGTCTCACTTTTATGACAACTGCAATCATTTCATCAAATACTCAACGAATTTTGATTTGACCCAACCATAACAATTCCGATTTAAACTCCTATTTTAAAACAAAAATGTTAATTCTCTCTTAAAAAATCCTAAGAATCTTCTTACATACAAGATTTTAACAAATTATCGATTTGAATTTAGAGAAAGAACAAGTGAAAAAAATATATATTATATAATTGTGTTGTGTGTGTAGAAGGATAAGTAGGATGATTTTGTAGGAAGCTTTAACAATGCTTATTTTAAAAATAACAAATATTTCTTGTTAAGACTTGTGTATACCTATTTTCTTGCTATATGGTAAAGATATTTGGCTAAATTTATTGATGTAAGTAAAACAGATAATGAGTGGTGCAAGTTATAATTTTGTGAGGCTAATGATTTTAGCTTGTACTCTTTGAAGTTGTATCGTTTTCATACTTAATACTCGTATGAAACTTGTTTAACTACGAATTAAAAAACAAGAGCATATGAAGTAGAAGAAGAAATTTTTTGTTTTTTTAATAATACTACTAAGTCAAAATTTTGATAATTTAAATAAGCTGTCAACGATACTGTACTTAGCTTCTATATAATCGAAACCATGACATATGACTACTTCGTTTGTCGTCATTTTTCACGATCTTTAAATTATAATCATTAAACTATATAAAGACATGCCATATTATTATACTTTCTCATTCACCAAACTTTGAAAATAGACATAAAAACACGACATATTTATAAAGAGAAAAGTGACCCTCCTTTAATTCTGTCGTTTGACAAATCATTTGGATACGTATTTAACAGTAATAGCCTTCTATTATTTGTTCGAATAAGTCTAAGTATTTATTCATACTTAAACCGTTCAAACTAGAGATAATATATTATACAGTAAAAAATGCATCTAAGCAGACACTTGTCTGTATCAAATTATAATACATTTAAAAACGTAATAAATTCTGGACAAAAAATAGTTTGATACATATAATAAGGGGCAGTTTGGTTTAGGGGTTTTGGGGTTCTTGTTGACTAATTTAGGGTTTCTTCTCTATAAAAGAAACCTTTAGCATTAGGGTTGGACACCGATTGTAAAAACAGAAAATCAATTTATTATCAATAGAGAGATCCATAGAGGATCGTTATTCATATTGTTCTTCTTTATTAAATCGTTTAGTTTCCGCCTAAACATTTGCTAGAGTCTCTCACGTATGTGCTTGTGATTACATAAGTACTATACATTCTCGAAGGCTAGAAGATCTATCTAGTTCTAGATCCTAACAAAAATAACAATATTTTATTTCTAACCCCAATATAAAACAAACAACATTTACATTTTCTCTCTCTTATATCAAATTCAAATCCAAATTATAACCCAAATTCAAATTCAAATCCAAATCTTAATCTTAAACCTATATACAAACCAAACAAGCCCTAAGTGTCCTTGACTCTTTCCATTTAAACTAAAGTAAAACAAACTTCACTATAGTTTCTTTGAGAACGTTAAAGGAAAATAAGTTACCAAACATATATTTCAATACATGAAAGATAACCAAGTGAAAAGAAATTTTACTCAAAACTATCAAAGTTAAGAATGATATCATATCTGCACCATATAATAACAGTGAATCATTCTTTTTTGTTTGGTTTAGATAAAAAACAAAATTTAAAGTCATGAGCTTTTGTTATCATGACGAAGGGTAGGCCTAATACCTTACAACTCCTACAGCTAGAGAGAGAAAACCATTATAGTGATATGTGAGATCATATATAGTCAAACAGAATAAATTTATTTTGTAAACATGTGTTTAAAAGTGTACACAAAAAGGGCTCACACTTTACAGATTACGTACACGCATATATACACTTAATTTGCACTATGCATACACACATGTATTTTAGCATTTCTCTAGAAAATGATAATACATTAATATGCTCTAGATCAATGTTTTTTAACAGCATCGGGCAATGTTTTCAGTTGTGGGTAGTCGTTTTCGAGCGTTAACTCAATGTCTGAATAGTCATTGGAGTAATTCGAGTTTGGACAAACGGGTCTATTTAGCAAGAAGAAAATTAACTTTTTTTAAAGCTATACGTTTGTGTGGGGTGATATAGTTGGCATGAAAAGTGTAAATTCGGTATCAAAACTACAAGGTAATAACCGAAAAGTAGCAATAGTGAACCAGTCGGCTTGATTAGCCTTTATTAATAATCATATGATTGTTCAAAATTCACAAATGATTTTGAGTATTCTCTTTAAGATAACACTTGTACAATGATCAAACGACGATTTTGGAAAGAGATAGAAGAATTATGCCAAAGTGTAGATTTAGGGTTTATGTTTGAGAGGGAAATAGGAGGCTGTGTTGTCGTGGTTAAACCCTATGAGGACGAGCAGATATATAAGCTTCAAGGGAGGAGCCCAGCCCTCCAACTCTTTTTATTCACATATTTGCCATAAGACTTCTCAATACCAGCACATCATCAAGAATCCAAAGAGAACAAGAATGCCCTTGAAATATACTAAGCACACAGATAAGAAAGGAACTTATACGTCTGATATGTGCATGCAATCATGGGGCAGGTCAAGCTATGCTAGAGCTATGATTGAGCTTCGAGCTGATGTGGAGTTGAAAGATAACATTGTGGTGGCTATGCCTAAAATTACTGGGGAGGGCTTCTATACATGCAATATTCGTGTCGAGTATGAGTGGAAACCTCATAGTTGTGCGTGTTGTAAGGTTTTTGGCCATGTTCAAGAGGAATGTCCAAAGAATATAGGTGCTGGTGAGACGAAGAATTTGAAAAAGCCTAGTCAAACTCCTAAAGGTGTTCTGGTTGGCAGAAGGTGGAATTTAAACCAACAAAACAAGTTTATCAAAAACCCTCCCACTTGGCGATTCCTAAAAAAAACCTTAACATTCAACCCGACGATCGTTTTTCTCTCATTCTAACTGAATCAGTGTGGAGTATGTTGATACAAAAGTTTGGTTGGGTCTAGCCTGATCCGAATAAGCGGCTATTCGGATGTAGAACACCTTATTCTTGTACCAAGTGAATTCGTAAAAGGACCCTGCACAAGGGAACAAACACCGTTAATCTTATCGTGGGAGCGGATCCACGATTTGACTCCGGGTGCTAGAATAAGTATAAAACGGTTTTTAGAGAGTAATTGTATGTGGTTAGGGTTTATGAGATACCTGTATTGACCATGATTATGCTCCTTTTATAGGCTGAATACCCCTTAGGGTTTCCGTAACTTTCGGCCCAAGATGCGGTCGGGATTGTCGGGATTTGTTATTATCCTCACTGGTTCAAATAAGTAAAGTATATCTTTTGTTTGAGTATTTATCTGACTCTGAAAAATAACTCACAAAGGTACCAACGCGACTACTGATGAATAGCCGGCGGCATATGGATCCAATCGATTGTAGGGCCGTTGATAATCATCTACTCTGCAGCTCAACCGCTATACATGGCCAAGCCCATTAGTATTCTACAAACAGGGCCATGCGCAGGGAGAAGGGGACGTAGTGGGCCCCGGGCCGGTCCATACTATACCATCCAATGTCCCCCCCCAGTCTAGGAGACGTGGGTCGAGACCGAAAACCGCGGGCAAGTTAGACTAATATCCATTCATCATAAATTCCAAGAACCGCCAACGCATTGTGTGGGCTCAAGAAACCGAGAAAATGGCAAAAACGGCAACGCGATATGATGGACAAAGTGGTCCCTAAACCGATTAACCTTTCCCCTCGATAACCAACCGTCCAAAAGTAAGTGGAGGACACGAGGCAACATCCAACGAGGCACGATTATCCAAGACATAGTATATATATAGGACTAGCAGGGATTGTTCTGATCGACACAGTCTTCAAATCAATTACCATTTCACTACACACACTCCGCTCATATTTCTTTTCCCCCCAAATTTCAGCACACCAGGTTAGTACACCGCGCCCCTTTGTAAACTTATTTTAAAATGGGTAGGGATACCGTACAACTCGAAACCGCCGTATCGACCAGCACACCAAAAGTATCTGCTAGATTTACCTCTGAGTAACTTATAATCGGGGGGGAGGGACCTACATCCGGAGTTGCCGGGGCGATCTAGGGGATAGGATCGCGGATTTCCGGATGGCAGGTCACATAGTAACACCAAGTTTTTGATTTGCTAACTTTCGCATACCCCAGATCACAAATTATGTTTGACATTCTTAGGACACATATCATAAAAAAAAGGATACATTTGTCACAATTGTCAGTAATAGGGCCCGGCTAAGTGAGTCGCAAGCAGGGGGGAGCGAAATCCAGTGTCGCGTCCGTACGTGAATCCCTTCTGTAAATATATTCCGAGTATTTTAACATACCGTCATTACAATTCGGACGGTGGAATTCGTGTTAGCGGAATCGACCAGGAAAAACACGTGGCCGCATGTTGACACGAAGCCACTAGATACTTCGAAGAAGTAAGAAATACTATATTTTTCTGGGTAGACGAGAGAGTCTTTCCTACCGCGGTGGCGTGGCGGACTAGCGCTCCAAAAGATAGCATGCCATTAGAGGGCACGTATTCCGTGGAGGACGTGGCAATATTAAACGCACGCCGGACCCCCATCCAAAAACAACCAGAAACCCTGATACGCTTAGTGGGCTTAGCCGAGATACTTCCTGGTGGGATGATGTGTATCCCATATTTCTTCATGAGCGATGGGGTCGGGGTGGGGTGTTTTACTATAAGTTATCTTAAGTACTTGTATGTAGATAAAATATATGCTAACATTGTGTGTTTGATTGCAGAGATGGATTTAGGTAGGGAGCAATCTGATCAGTCGGCTTCTAGCACCTGCAGTAATGCAAGTGGAGCGCGGGCACCCTTCAGCGTGTATGCTGCTCCGCGGAGGTCACTACTAAACGTCATCGTGAGCCGGCATATGATAAGGATGAGCCGCCCGCAACATCTACAGAGTCTTCCGGGGCACCATTACCATAAGAGGTCCCCTAGAGTTTTCTAATGAGAACCCCTTCAGAAAAATTAACGATGGGGGGGGGGGGGGTGACCGGGGCGGAAGACCAATGGGCCGGATATAATGGCTTCCATAGTTTCCTCCTGTTCAACCATCGTCAACTATGGGGGCCGCGCGCCGAATAAGTTGAAGAATAAGGAACGGTCCAGCCGATGCACACCTTTGGTGCAAAAGGCGCCGCAAGAGGAATTCAATGCTAACGCCCCGCGGAAGGTATTGAGGAAGGATTTTGACGCCTCCCACCCGACATAGAGTACCGTCGAGGGGAAATCTCTTTCGTCCATAAGGTTGGGGGCGAGCTCCACCATTTCCGCACCTGCCTCACAAGAGACTCCGGCCGGTACAATGAATCCGGACCCAATATCGTTCGTGAAGCCCTCGTCCGTCCTAGAGCAAGATATTGCCCAGTAAGTAATCTATACCATCATCTTGTTTGTTTTTGTAAATATGCGAACAAAGTATATTCCCGTATTGGTTGCATATGTTGTATGTTAACAGGTTATATGTGTCTGTCCTTGATCTAGGTCTTCCAAGGGAACTACCGCTGCAGGAGGTCCAGAGCCGGATCCTACCTCCCCTACTATGGTTGTGTCACCCGGAAGCATATACCAACCTGAGTGGGGTGTGACCAACGGCTGTCGCCTAGACACTCCGAGCTCGTGCCAGGAACTAGTGGATCACCTGGCACCACCCGGATACTTCTCAGAGCTGCGCCACTTGCCGAATGAAGATTTTTTGGGGCAATTTAACATGACTTTGGCCCGACAAGTGGCGATGGGATCTCAGCTTCGCGGTTACCGGTTCGAGCAGATTCCAAAACTATTAAGGAAATCTGTTGCGCAAGTAGCCCGTCGGGACCAGAAGATTCAAGCCATGGAAGGTGAGAAGAAGAACTTGGAGACATTATTGGAATCTGAAGCTGAAAGAGAAAGCCGCAGAGGCTAAGAATGCAGAGTTGGTTAAGGAGATGGAAAGCCTTCGCGGTTAGTTCACAGAGCTCTAAGTTAGCCGCGACGGGCTATCTCACCAAGTGTCAACTCTTCAGGCTCAGGTTACAGGAGAAGAGAAAATAAAAGCCGTGTTTGAAGAGTTTAAAAAGTATGAGGATGAACGGGTGAGCGCACGGTGTGCTGAGACGGATTCAAGGCTGGATGCCCTTAGCATAAATTTTGATGAGGAGCTATATCCGCATATGCTAACGGCGATCGCTGGTCGTCGGTGGGTAATTTGGCATGGCTTACGTATGGCTGTGCTAAAATGTGCTGAGTCTTTGGAGTTAAGACAGACGTTTGCCAATGTGGTGTCCACCGGGATCACAAAAGGCTTCTGTAATGGACTAAAGTATGGGGTGGAGCAGGAAGAGGCAAAGTTGGACTTGGCGATGGTTGAAGGTTATGATCCGGAAGCCGAGGGCAAGTTTATAGCGACCATGCAAGCTCTGAAGGATCTAAAGTATCCACTCATTGATGAACTGGAAAAGCTGAGGGACGCACCCATGGATGTGCTTATGGCGTCCTTATATTTAGAAAGCGATACTGGGGGAGACGTTCCCCAATGGATCCGTACTTCCGAGTTCATCATAGTTGAAGATCCTGGTGTACCTTGAGGTACGTGACCCGCAGGACCCCTAGGCTGTTAAGGAAGAAATGCTACTGGAAGATGTCATTGCGGCAAATGTGAGCCACGCCGAAAAGAAGAAAAAACACAAGATAGTATGCCGCACCCAGGTGTAGGCTCTGCTTATCATGCTAGGTCTAATGGCGTTCCTGTATCTGTGTCTACAGCGGTTCCGCAGGGCCTTGCGATCCTGCTTGCTGATGCCGCGACACAAACAGATGTTTCAGAGGAGGAATCATCCCCTAAGCTAACTAGATCCAAGTCGCTTCCCTTAATGTACAATTTAGATTGGCTATAGTACCGCCTGTAGTACTTATACAATATTTTGTTTGTAATATTTTGCACGGATGTCCGTGATAAACAATGTTTATAATGCATTATTTATTATGATTTGCACTTGAAGCGTCTTACGTGCTCTATGGGAGTCTTGTTTTGTGTGCCCAACGTCTTAGGTACACGTTAGAATAAGGATGCAAGATCCGTGACCAGTTGGGGTTGCAACCCACTTACACGACAAGTAATTAGTAGGGTACTTAGCCTATAAACATTTGAAGATAATCACAATATTGTGCATGCATTCGTGAAATGACCAATGATAATAAACAGGAAAGAGTGATATGTTTCAATGGAAAAAGGTCGCAAGGCTAGCTAGACCCTGCGGAATTTTATTAATATCCTAAAGACAAAAAAGTTAAAAAAGAAATAATACATGGATTACTTTATTAGGGGTCCTAATGACAACGAGGTTCGTCCATGCATGTGCTGCGACCTAGAGGTAGCATTTCTTCAGTTAGCAATATCATTTTCGCTCCAGAAGGGAAGATCTTGTGCCTCCATAGATCCGTACTATATGCTTCTATCTCCTAGCGCTTCCGTGACTTCATAAGGTCCTTCCCACTTTGGTTCGAGTTTTCCTCCGGCCGCGGCATGACTTGCGTCATTGCTGCGATAAACATAGAAGACCTCGGGTCTCAAAGCAACACACGGACCTAGCATTGTAAACTTAGTCATATTCATTTTGCCTTGGCCTCTGCAGATTGTTGCGCGCTTCTCGCTTTTCTTCCCGTAAATCCAATTAGCCGCAGCTCCTCATCACTGTGTACAGTTCCAACCGTCGTGGTGCGGAATTGGCATTCTATTTCAGCGGGATATGACGACTTCCGTACCGTAGTCAAGGAGAAAGGGGGTGTCCCATGGCTAGACTTAATCATCGTCGCGGTGAGCCCCAAAGGACAGAGGATTCTTCTAGCCAATCCTGTTCCTTCGCACCAGAAGTCCCTTGATCCCTTCCCCCAAACTTCAGTTGCCCCTTCCAACAAGTCTATTAGAAACTCGGGATGTTTACTGAGGCGAATCGTTGCGTGTGTTCCATTTAATCATACAATCCTTAAATGGGTTGTCATAAATTGTTTGCCGTTATCCGATATTAGGTTCTCCTTTGAGAAACCCGAAGCGGCGATACAATGTTGTCCCATACGAACTTTTTCACCTGATTTCCTGTGATCGTTGCCACGGCTTTCGCTTCTATCCATTTCGTGAAATAATCCATGGCGACTATAAAAAACTTGACCTTACCCGGTCCTTCCGGGAAAGGACCGGCTATATCGACGAGGACGCCCATTTGTAGAACGGCCACGGAGCCGTGATTGGGGTTAGCGGTTGCTGCGGATTTCTTGGTACAAGGCGATGTACTTGACAATCGTTGCATGCGCGTATCATATCTTTGGCGTCCCGGTGCATAGTAGGCCAATAATATCCTATCACGCATAGCCTTTGTAACTACTGACCGTGGTCCTGCATGCATACTGCATGACCCTTCATGAATTTCACGGATCATGTAGCTCGCTTGGAGTGATCCCACGCACCTTAACCACAGCTTTAAGAATGACCGCCTGTAGAGAGTCCCTTCCATTAATTCATATTGTCTTGCTTTTATGCGGAGTTTACTTGCTTCCTTTCTGTCATCAGGAAGAGTCCCATCTTTCAGGTACTCCATTATCGGGGTCATCCATGTCGGTCCATCCTCTTCTACCACGGTCGTCACCTACTTTTCTTGTATTGATTTTTCTTGAAGTATCTCGACCAAGACTTGTTTAGATAAATGCGCGAAACTGGTTGACGTGATCTTGATCAGGGCGTCTGCTTTCTTGTTCTTGCTGTGGGGTACTTAGCTTATAGAAAAATTAGCAAAGCCACTGACCAAGCCTTTGACTTTCTCTAGGTATTTGATCATATTCTCTTCCTTAGCGACGTACGTCCCCAGGACTTGGTTTGCTACCAACTTGGAGTCCACGTTTACTTGTACATTCTGCACGCCTATCTGCGCTGCTATCCGGAGGCCAGCTATTAGTGCCTTATACTCTGCATCATTGTTGGAAGCGGTAAACTGAAACCGTAGCGCGTAGGTGAATTTCGTCCCCTCTGGGCTTGTCAGTATTAAACCTGCACCTGGTCCATCTACACATGACGATCCATCCATGAATAGTGTCCAGGAGCCAGGTCGAGTTGAGTGTCGTGCCACTACAGGTGTGTTTGGTGATTTTTTCATTCGGTTTCTCTACGAGGAAGTCCGTCTATATCTGTCCTTTCACCGATGTTTTCTTGGACGGATATGTTATGTTGTGTTCTCCTCTAGCATGACACTTGCATTTTTTGTAACCGCCCTGCCACGTCGGGACGTGACATTATTGTTTAATTGTTTGATCAGTAATAACTGCAATGGGATGCGCTTGAAAGTATCTTCGCAGCCTCTTAGCGGCAAAAACTAGTGAAGAGACTAGCTTATCCATTGGAGTGTAGTTTAACTCCGACCTTGCATGATTGGCGAGATAAATAGGTACTAGCGCTGAAAAAGCGTGCCCTTTCAGTCATCAGATACGCACTAACTGCTATGTAGGAACTGACATGTATACCAATCAATTCCTACCTTTAGTTGGGTGCTACAACAGGGTAAGCTCTGACAAATGATGTTTTTAGTTGCTTTGAAGGCTTGTTCCGCTTCGGGTCCAAGTGGAAGTTACTTTTTTGATGCAAGGCCTCTTCAGAGGTTTTGAAATAGCATGCAAGGTGCTTTTCCTGCTGATTTAGAAAGGAATCTATTAAGACTAGCCAACTTTCCGTTGAGCTCTGGACCTCGTTTGATCGTCCGTGGGGCGAAGTTGTAGTACAACTTCCGTTGTCAGGACAAACAAAAACGTTTTATCCCTTAATGGGGTAATCGTGTACCCCCAATAACATCCCTTCCACTACTCGAAACGCACATTTTTGTCATTAAGCTTCATGTTTATTTTTCGTACGTGCGGAACGTTGTTCGTCTATGTCTCTTTAGCATTTCAGCCTATCTGTGTGACTTTTTAATTACCCGCAAGTCATCGACAATATACTTCCATGTTCCGACCAACCTGACTGTGGAAAGCTTTGTCTACTAGCCGCTGGTATGTGACGCCTGCGTTCTTTAGACCAAAAGGCATCTTTGTGTAACAATACACTCCTTGGCTAGTGTGGAAAGCCGTTTTCTCTTCATCTATATCTGATGATATCCTTTGTAAGCGTCTAAAAAGCACTTGAGTGGATAGCCACAGAGAGACTCGATTTTCCAGTCAATTTCTGGGAGAGGGTAAACACATCCAGGGGACAGGCCTTGTTTAAGACCGAAAAAAAAAAAATTCTACACACATTCGCCAACTACCGTCATACTTTTTCACCATGACTGGATTAGACAGCCAGTCGTGGTAATATACTTCTCTTAATGATTCCTGCCGCTATGATTTTGTACTTCCGCTTGGATAGCTTTCGCGCGTTCCGGGGCCTGACCCCTTTTCTTTTAAGTCGGACAGGGCGATATCCTTTCTCGGATATTGAGCGATGTTCAGGCTATTGATCGCGGTAATCCTGTCATGGTCCGATGGCTGCACACGAGATATATCCAGGGTTTTTCTTCAAAGAGTGTGCATATTTCCGTACGTCCTGCAAAGACAACCGTCCCCCCGACCAATTGCCACTTCTTGATCATGGAAATTCGAATGTGGCTACTTAAGGTATTGTAGACTGGTTCCTAACCATCTTTAGGTATCTTTTTGGTGATTAATCACCGTGGCCGCATCCACTCGGCAGGTATCAGGAAAGTGCTACGGATAGGTCACTAATCTCTCGTCGGTAGGAAACTTAAGCATTTCGTGGGCTGTGGATGGCACCGCTTGGATTTCTCTTATGCCTGGTCTCCCAATGATACCGTTGTGTGGCGAAATTGATCTGACAATCATGAAATCCATCCACGCTTTTGTGCAATGTTCCGCGTCTCCAATTGTCACCAAAAGCCTAAGCTGTCCCAGCGGCCATATAGTTTCTCCACTAAAACCGGTCAGCGATGTCCTTGCCGGGACCATCTGGCTTCTGATTTCCGGACGGAGTTGGTTAAAGCAGTGCTCATAAAGTATTTCCGTAGAGGAACCTCCATCTATATATATGCGGTGGATCATATGTCCGCCGATTTCTGCTTCTATGACGAGCGGACCCTCTGTTCCATCACTATCGGCTAGTGGCGGGAACGTAATTTCGCTGCCGTAGGCGAAGCTTTGGGTCAATTTTTGCTTCGTCGTTCTCTGCCATTGCTGTATCATATAGATTGCTAAGGATTTGTCTTTAGCCATTGCCTCCTTCTTTTCGTTCTTTATTTGATCCCGACCTTGCTTAATTTCTTTTATCAGATGCGAGAGTTTGTCGGCTTGAACCAATTCTTTGATCTGCTTTGTCAACTGCATGCACTCGTCCGTGGTATGCCCCTTATCGTTGTGGAAGTCACAAAACTTATTGCTACTTCTTTTTTCGACCGGGGTTACCATAGGTGGCGGCGATTTAAACTTTCCTGCCTCGGTCGTGAGGATTTCCTTGGGCGTTTTGATAAGGTGAGTAAACCTACTAGGCCCCCGTCCTTCCCTTGGCTGACTTCGAAATTTAAATTTTCGCTTAGGAGCATGCCGCTTGGAATGGTCTTGTGATTTCCACGATGAGTGACCTTTCTTTTTAGAAGCAGTGGCGGCTTCTCCTTGTATGAAGGTAGTGATAATTGTCATCATTTCTTCCATGGTCTTTGGGACATGTTCATTGAGACGCTTTGTTAGTTCGGGGTTGTTTACCCCATGCATGAACCCGGAGATCCGCATGCACTCAGGGGCTCCCTTCATGCGCCCGGTTTCAACTTTGAAACGCTCCATGAAATCCTTAATGGTCTCCCCGTCCCTCTGCTTGATGTTGTGAATTTCCACTGGATCTTTCAACATTCTTCTTCTGCGAGTGCATGAAGTATGTCTAGGAAAGGCCGCTTTAAAGACCCTTGTACCCCATCCTATACTTTCTGGAGGTAGTTCATCGAACCATACCCTCGTGGCTCCTATCAAGGTAGAGTTGAACATATGACACCATGTAGGCATTGCCCAACGCTCCACCTGTGCCGCAACTTGGAAGATTTTTAGGTGGTCTTCTGGGTCTCCTGTTCCATCATAAGTTTTCACATTGTTAGGCATGCGCGTCTTCCGCGAGCTTTTAAAGTTGCGGATTCTAGGCGTGAACGAGTCCACATCCTCGCAAGTCCAGGGTTCAGCCAGGTCATCTTCATCTGCCAACTTGCGCCTTTTTTGTCCTTGACTTCCAGTGCCCTCCGTTACTGGTGTTGCTTTCTGATCCGCGAGATGATGGGGATTCACTTTCCCTTCACCTTTTTACATTGCGGGATCGATTTCTGTACTTAGTTGTAGTTCCCTAAGAGTATGTATCGTCATACGATTCTTCCGTGCCGCGGGGACGATCTTTCGTTTGGGACCATTCCCTAATGTGGGAATGGCCTATGTGAGAGTGACCTCTGCTGTGAGAGGGCTTTCTCGAATCTATCCGGCTTGGCCCCGAGTAGGTATCACTGAGTCGCTCATGAACACTCTTCCTTCGATGGCTCAGGCGGCTAAACACGTTTCTGTCATCGCGTCTTTCGCGACCCTGTGTCCTAGACCTCTCAGGGTGGAATCTCACGGGCAAATTTTTTGCCCTCGAGTTTAAGGAGTTATCCCTTTCTCTTCGGGTTCTCTTGGAATTTTCTCCAAAATTTAGTTTGGTTTTGACTTCTTTTCGCTTGTCACGTCGTGCCTTTTCCATCATGATTGGCAGGATGTCTTCGTAATGTTCTTCGCAGAAGTCCTGGATGTTCACTCTGGGTGCGGCATCTGGCGCTTTTTCTTTATTTGTAGTTTTTGTGATGGTAGTCATAATAGGAGTTGCGTTAGCCATCATGCTCATTCTAACGAGAGTAATTCCTAGTGTTGGGTCCCACGGATGGGGCCAACTTGTTGATACAAAAGTTTGGTTGGGTCTAGCCTAATCCGAATAGGCGGCTATTCAGATGTAGAACACCTTATTCTTGTACCAAGTGAATTCGTTGAAGGACCCTGCACAAGGGAACAAACACCGTTAATCTTATCGTGGGAGCGAATCAAACGATTGGACTCCGGCGTGAGAGTAAGTATACGGTTTAGAGAGTAATTGTATGTGGTTAGGGTTTATGAGATACCTATAAGTAAACCAAGATTATGCTCCTTTTATAGCTGAAATAGCCCTTGAGGAGTTTCCGTAACTTTTCGGTCCAAGATACAGGCCGAGATTGTTGGGATTTGTTATTATCCTTACTGGTTCAAATAAGTAAAGTATATCTTTTGTTTGATTTAGTTTATCTACTCTGAAAGATAACTCACAAAGGTACCGCGGCTACGGATAATAGCCGTGGCAATATGGATCCCAAGCACTATGCCCGTAGACCGCGATCCCGCGACCGCTATACATGGCCCTCGTCATAATGGGAGTTGCGATAGCCATCAGCTCATTCTAACGCGACGTAATTCCTAATGTTGGGTCCCCATCGGAATTGCGCCAATTGTTGATACAAAAGTTTGGTTGGGTCTAGCCTGATCCGAATAGGCGGCTATTCGATGTAGAGCACCTTATTCTTGTACCAAGTGAATTCGTTGAAGGACCCTGCACAAGGGAACAAACACCGTTAATCTTATCGTGGGAGCGGATCACACGATTGGACTCCGGCGTGAGAGTAAGTATACGGTTTATAGATTAATTGTATGTGGTTAGGGTTTATAAGATACCTATATTGACCATGATTATGCTCCCCTTTTTCCTTTATAGCTGAATACCCTTAGGGTTTCCGTAACTTCGGTCCAAGAATCGGCCGAGATTGTCATGTATTCGTTATAATCCTCACTTGTTTTCAAATCAGTAAAGTATAATCTTTTTGTTTGAGTAGTTTATCTACTCTGAAAGATAACTCACAAAGGTACCGCGGCTACGGATAATAGCCGCGGCATATGGATCCAAGAAGCACTGTGCCCGTGACCGCGATCCGCGACCGCTATACATGGGCCGAAAGCCCATTAGTATCTACAAAGGCCATAAAAGTATTAGTGGGAATTAGTGGCCGGGCCGGTCCATACTATACGTCATCAGAGTAATTCTTTTGACTCTTTGTGTATTAATAACACCGATCAATTGTGGTATTAATTTTAAACCGGCCATTAGTATTTACTCCCACTGACCATTGTGGTATTAATTATGTTGTTCTAATATTGCATTGGAGTTTGAATTTAGGGCATTAATGATTGAGCTTTTTTGTAGGGTTTCGTCTAATTTTCTTGATTAGTGTTCCCTTGTAATTTTCTGATTTTGTGCATCATATTATTTGATGCGATTTTGATCTAGCTACAAACACTACATTTGATTCTTAAATCCTATTAATTTAGTGACCGAGACCTAATATAATTATGAACGAACTTCCATTGTTCGACTCAATATTTTGAGGCTAACATAATGAAATCTGGTTTTCTGGATTCGAGAGGAGGGGGTGGAAAGAAGAAGCAAAGTAACAATAATGTCTCATTTGGACCATGGTTGGATTATGGTTCAACTTCGTTAATGGATGCTACTGGTACTATTCATATGGGTACGGGTTCGGTTAACAATTCAGGGAATGGTGGTAATAGTGATGGTGTTTTGGCTAATGTTGGGCATACGTGTCCTAATTCGACTAGTGAAGGCGTCGTGCCTATTTCGACACCAAATCCTGGTAACTCGAGTTCGTATGCTAATATTACTCATAAACCAAGTAGGACAAAAGTGAATTTTCATACTTTGTTTACACCGGCAGGTAATGGGATTGATGTGGTTGTCTCGATGGAGTCTATTAGAGCTATGAGTGAACGATTTGCTAATACTGCATATGGTTTCTTTTTGGGAAAGCGGTGGCCTACCCTGTTGTTGCTAACTATGTTAGGAACACTTGAGGTAAATATAGTCTAGTTCGGTCAATGTTTAGCTCGTCTACCGGGTTATTCTCTTTTCAATTTAGCTCTATGGATATGTTACATGCAATGCTTAAAAATGGTCCGTGATTCGACATAATCCGCTTATTCTGAAAAAGTGGCACCCGGATGTGAACTATTAAAAGAAGATGTTGATACTATTCTAGTTTGGGTTAAACTTCATGGTGTCTCGGTTACGATGTTGAGCGATGATAGCTTGAGTGCCATTGCTACTAAACTAGGTACTCCTTTAATGCTTGACTCTTATACGTCTGATATGTGCATGCAATCATGGCAGGTCAAGCTATGTTAGAGCTATGATTAAGCTTCAAGCTGATGTGGAGTTGAAAGATAACATTGTGGTGGTTATGCCTAAAATTACTCGGGAGGGCTTCTATACATGTAATATTCGTGTCGAGTATGAGTGGAAACCTCCTAGGTGTGCGTGTTGTAAGGTTTTTGGCCATGTTCAAGAGGAATGTCCAAAGAACATAGATGCTGGTGAGACGAATAATTTGAAGAAGCCTAGTCAACTCCTAAAGGTGTTCCGGTTGGCCAGAAGGTGGAATTTAAACAAACAAAACAAGTTTATCAACCTGTTTCTAAAAAGCATACTACCAATACTAGCGAAAATAAGAAGAAAAATGTAGAGCCTACTAAAGAGGTTAGTATGTCAAACCCTTTTAATGTGCTTACCTCGGTTAAAAATGATGTGGAGTTGGGTACCAATGGGGGAACTTCAAATTTGGCCAGCCAAGAGGCCAACTCTAGTGGATCTTCGTTCTGAAATGTGGATTCTAGTAGTCCTAGTACTACTTCTATTATTGAGAAAATTGATAAGATTGAAAAAATAATTATTGATGGTAAAGTTACTTTGGTGGATAATGAGGGAAAACCATTGAAAAGGGTTGTTTCTTCGGGTGATTATGATAGTGAGGATGAAGTTGCTTCAGCTGATAATGAAATGGCTAGCTTCTTGGCTAAGAAGGATGGCTATGGTACACAGAGTTTGCTTGAGTAGTGGTAGGAATCTTACGAGAATGATGACTACGAGTACGACCCATACGATGATGATATGTATGAAGGTCAGGAAATTCCTGATAAGCTTCAAGCTATTTGTGATAACTTGGATATTAAAGTTAGGGGTTGTAAGAAGAAATAGTTTTCTTGTATTATTGTTTCTTTTCTAGGTCTAATCAAGTTGTGTTTCTTCCTCAAAGGAAGTTGTTTGCCTATGTAACGGGCGGAGATGTGGGACTCACCCTCATCCTTTGTACTTAATTGTTTTTTGGCGTAATAAAATTTACCGGGGAAACCCTTTACCCAAAAAATAAGAAAGGAATAAGCATATTATAAGGCCTATTTAACATCTCCCCTTGATCTGATTATTGAACAAGTCAAACATGCCAAGCTTTTCAAAAAGAGATTTGAAAATGTGAACTAGAGGATGCTTGGTAAGAATCTCTGCAATTTGATCAATAGACCCAATTTTATAAGTTTTAATGATTCCATTCGCAATTTTTTCTTTGATGAATTGCACATCTGTTTCAAGTGTTTGGATCTCTCATGGAAAACAAGATTATTATCTAACTAAATAGATGAGTTGTTGTCACAATGAAGAGAAACAAGAAGACACACATTAACTTTAAGATCTTTCAAAAAAAAATTGAATCCAGATTATCTCACAAGAATCAGAGGCCATAGACCTGTATTCTACTCCAGTTGAGGATTTTAAAGAGTAGCCTATTTTTTGGTTTTCCATGAGATAAGGCAACCATCAAAAACACAATAACCAGAGACAGATTATCTGGTTTTGGGGCATTTAGCATAGTCAGAGTCGGCATAGGCAATAATTTCATCAGTAGAGGAGATAGAAGAGTGATCATACCTGAGGCCCTTACCCGGGGAGCCTTTTAAATATCTCAGGACATTAAGAGCAACTTGCATATGGGATTTAAGATGAACATGCATGTGTTGAGACAAACAATGAACAAAATAAGCTATATCAGCATGGTGTGAGTTAAAAAGGTGTGTGTGTGTGTTTTCTCTCCCATTAGGGAGAGAAACTCCTATCCGACCGACATCTCCATGGCTGCTTTCCTACCTTTTTGATCATCTTGGAACCCTAAAACTTTCTTGTTTTTAAGGATTTGGATCGATTGATCTTTTGATTGATCTATCCATCTTATTATTCGAAACCTTTTTTTAGGGTTTTGATTTGTACGTGTGGCTCACCTTAATTTTATGGTTTTAGGGTGTACGCTGTTGGCTTGTGGTCGTGGAACGATTGATCTTTTTTGATTAATCTATCCATTCGTTATTCAAAACCTGTTTGGTTTCGATTGTTTATGTGTGGCTATAAAAACCCTAGTACTTCCACTCTATAACTTAGTTTTCTTGTTCTTAACCTTTATCATTTCAATTATGATATGATTTAGGGATTTTAGCAATAAGATTCGAATCTATACTTATGTTTTGGTGGGTTATTCTGGTCGTTGCTGCTAGTTTGATTGAAACCCTAATTTTTAGGGTTTCGATTTATGTTGCTGCAATCTTAGATCTTAATTGATCTAGGGTTTGCATGGTGCTGCTGTTCGGTATGGGTTATGCGACGGCTAGTAGAAACCCTATTTTTTTAGGGTTCCCGCTGAATGTTTTTACCATACATATCGGTGTATGTGGTGCTGGTTGCTGGGTTGTCTTATCATCCTTCAGATTCTTTTTACCTAATGTATTTACCACCGTGTGAATATCTGGATTAGAGGCATGATATGGGAGTGTCGAAACCCTAATTCTAGGGTTTTGTATTGGACCTGAGGCTATTATTAGTCTTTTGATTTATTGTGGTAAGTACTCTTGCAGGTTCGTCTCTTATGGTTTTGGTATCAAGCTATGTTTTTGTACGATTGATGACCTGGAGGGGAGGGGATGCGCATATAAGTGGGACGTGTACTTATGTTGCTGATGATTTCGAGCAGCCATGTTATGATGTCCCTTGGTTCATGTTGCAATGGAATTTAGTCAAGAAGTCTATTTGGTAGTTTGCTGGATTTTGGATATGACTGTTTACCATTTATGATTTATCTTAATGAATCATACAGGTTTGTCTCTTGGTTCGTCTTTATAGAAGTTAGCCGAGAAGGCTATGTAGAAGTTGCGACTGAAATACTATGCATGGATACTACTTATTCTCAAGGTTTTAGAGTGGGTTTCAGAAGCTGTTTGTAGCCATCTTGATGGCTTTGAATTAGGAAGATATTATGGTGTCTTTCTTTGGTTGTTGTAAGAAGAAGCTGTTTGTAGCCATCTTGATGGCTTTGAATTAGGAAGATATTATGGTGTCTTTCTTTGGTTGTAGTAAGAATGATGTGTCATTCTTATTTTGTTTTTTGGCCTTTGCACTATGGTGCGTTGTTGTGCCCATGTAATGGGCTGGGCTGTAGGAATTCACCTACACCTTTTGTACTTAAACGCTTTTTTGGTGTAATACTATTTACCGGGGAAACCCTTTACCAAAAAAAAGCATGATGTGAGTCAAGTAAATAAGTTTTTCAACCAGTTTTTAATAGTCAATGATGTTGTCAAGAGTAGGATCATCCTTACTAACTTTAAAGTTAAGCACAATGTTGGGTTCCACAGGAACAAATGTGGGTTTGGAGCCAAACATCCCAAACTCATGCAGTAATCCAATGTAATATTTCCTTTGGCTGTAACAAATGTCATTACTAAATTCAAGAGCTTCAATGCCTAAGAAGTATTTAAGTTTTCCTAGATCTTTGATTTGAAATTTAGAGCTTAGAAAACTGTTAATCATGTTAATTTCATTTAAGTCATTTTCAGAGATAATGGTATCATCAACATAAACTAAGAGAGCAATAAAGGTTTTGTTGGAAGACTTAACAAAGAACGAGTGATCATTTAAAATCTGAGTGAAACCACACTCAAATGGCATAACACTGCGGGGTGTTTTTTCCTGGACGTTTGCTAAATGATATTCACCCCGAGTTATAAGAAGGCACGTAAAAAACATGAAACAAATTCAAAACGGGAATTATGTTTAGGACGCGACAGCTGATTTCGAAATGACTGACTTTGGCTACGCCTATAACGGACAATTGTGACAAGTGTATTTGATAATGACCAAGAATATCAAAAAGAAATTGTGATATGGGGATGCGAAAGTTGGCAAACTCAAAGAACTTGGTGTACACGCCGACTTTGCCCTCCGAAAAATCAACGATCCTGTCTCCTAGGCCAGGCAATTCCGGATGCAAATCCTCTGTTATGCCATACTCGGAGGTAAACTCCAGCAGATACTCTTGGGAGATGGTTGACACGGCGGTCTCGAGTTGTATTGTATCCCTAACCATTTTTAATCAGTTTAACGAAGGGGCGCTATGTACTAACCTGGTGTGGCGAAAATCCGTGGGTATACGTAACGTGTGCGGCTGTGTGTGTGAATACAATGTTTTTTATTTATAAACTATGTAGACATGAAAAGTCATCGCCGATCCTATTTATACTCTGTCCTCGACATTTGTGCACAGTTGGATGCTTGACACGTGTTCCCACTTACGTTTTGGATGACTCAGATAGGGAGGTAGGTGAAGCGCTTATGGGCCCACATGTCCTATCACTTGGCCGTTTTTGCAGTTTTTTGGTATACGGGCCCTAATATTCGGCTATAGGCTAGGCTTACAGTTTCAGAGGCTACGCATTTCAAGGAAGTTTCAAGGAATTTGTATTCTAGGAACCGTGACCGCGGTCCCGGCCACGGCCACACTTCCTTGACTGGAGGGACATGATGACGTATAGTATGGACCGACCCGACCCACGTATACTATTATGGGCTTGGTAGCTGCTCATGGGCCTCTGGCCCATGAATCGCGGTCGCGGCCTCATGGACCTATGGGTCGCGGATACGGACACACTGTCCACGGCCGCGGTATCTTCACAAGTTATCTTTAAGGATAACCTAATTAAATAAGAGATAGACTTGACATATTTGAATCAGTTAGGATGATTTCGAATCCCGATAATATCGGCCGTATCTTGGGCCGAAAGTCACGGAAACCCTAAGGGTTAGTCGGCCTATAAAAGGAACGCAATTATCATCGATACAGGTATCTTAAAAACACTAAACACATTCGATTATTCTCTCAGAATCCTATACTTACTCTCACGCCGGAGTCTAATCGTGGGATCCGCTCCCACGATAAGGTTAACGGTGTTTGTTTCCTTGTGCAGGGTTCTCTAAACAAGTTCACTTGATATAAGAATAAGGCTCTATATACCCGAATAGCTGTCTATTCGAACCAAGTAAGACTCTACCTAACTTTTGTATCAACAATTTCTTTTGACAAATACACTTTCTCTATATATTTGTTTATTTATATTTTTGCAATAGTATATATGGCAGAAGCTCGTGAGGAGAAAATTTCTCTGCAGAAGGTAAAATAGCTGACTGGGCCCTAGCTAGCTACATCAATTCATTACTTCTTTCCATCTTCTCTCTATATCTATATATCTAGACACAGTTATAGACACTTTCAAAAAGAACACGAGCTTTGAATTATTCTTAAAAATTATACAACACTTAAATAGGAAGTCACTTGTAGGATTTTCATTATTTCTTTTGTTGAAAGCTTGTGAAAAGTAGCTTTTTAGAGAAACCGTTTGAGATTCAAGAGTTAATAAAGATGGGAAGTTGTGGTGGGAGGAATGGAGCAGTAAGACAATATGTAAGATCAAAGATTCCAAGGCTTAGATGGACTCCTGATCTTCATCAATCTTTTGTTCATGCAATTGAAAGACTTGGTGGTCCTGAAAGTAAGTTTTTCTTTCTTCATATTTCTTCTAAGTTATTGATTCTTGATGATGATGGTGTTCTTGATTCTTGATGATGATGGTGTTATGTATGTTTGTAGAAGCTACACCAAAGCTTGTTCTGCAGTTGATGGATGTAAGGGGACTCACCATTTCTCATGTCAAAAGTCATCTTCAGGTTCTTCTTCTCATCATTTTCTTTCTGTATTCTTATGTAAACATGGTTTTTCTTGTATTAATGAAAACCGTTAACAGATGTATAGAAGCATGAGGAGTGATGGAGATTGTAAGCAAGGTATACTTTTACACCATATCTTCTGGCAAAACAGTTTGAACAACAAAACCCTAGTTCTGATTTCTTTAACTTTGACTTTGTTTTCAAAGAAGAAATCATGAACAAGTAGTAAACGTAACAATTGATTAAAGGTATATAAAAAGTCGCATAAAATGGTTTTATAAATTTCGGTTTGTAAGAAAGTTACAATTTTATCCCAAAAAATGAAAGATGTCACCCTTGTCCCCCGTCTAACAATAGTTCTATTAGTTGGTTAATTAGTGTGTGTTTTTATGGATTCATACAAAAAATAAAACCATGTAAATATATGGTTTGGGATATACAGTATGATTCTTTTTAGTGGAGTCAAACTCACACAAATACTCACTTTCTAAAAGAAGTATGAGCTTCATTCTTTTTCTCATATACCACCTTTTTGTTTCTTTCTGTTTATTGCATAAAGTGGGGACACTATTTGGTCTCACTTATGGTAACTTAATAATGATCATGATTCATGAAAACTTGTATCAGAAGATGAAGATCCCAATTTCATTGGATCACACAGAAGACAATCTCTTGAGGATCATCATGATGGATGTCTTGATCATGAGCATCATTTCAAGTCCAACATTATTCAAGATTCACATTCTCAAATCTTTTACACCCTTCCTACCAAAAGGTTTGTCCAATATTCTATTCATTACATATCTCATAAAGGGTAAAATGATTACGCATTTGTAGTATATAAAACGACATTGCTATGACACCCTAAAAAATGAGTAACTTTACAATCATTAATACTTATTATGAATTCACTATGAAATATGTTTTAGCATTGCCAAAGCATTAAGCTAGTGTGTCTATCGATCAAGAGTTTGTGGGTTTAAGTCTCACTCTCTAGCTTGAGGCTGCTTGGGACATGTGTTAGGATCACTTAAGATTGTATGTAGTTTAGGCCCAAAAAAATATAAAAAATAAGCTAGTGTGTCGCCTTACATAGTTGTCTTCAAATTAAGCTAGGATATATGGTAATGAACTAATTTTATATAAAGAAAACTACAAGGTTTCCTTCCAAAGTTCCAAAGATTCATATATTTGAGTTCTATATCTAATAAAAATGTTCAAGCTTTTCATGTAAATTACTTTTGGACCAATACAATGTTACAAAAAGCAAGTAAAGAAGGTTGCTAGCTAGCTTGCATTTGCATGTTTGATTACTTTTAAAATTTTAAAATGGTTCAATCTTTTGATATGTTATTAGAGGGAGAATGGAGCCCAGAAATGGTAAGCATGAATGGTGGAAAAATGCAGCAGGAGAAAGAGAGAGAGAGGAAACTGTTAGGAATCTCACGTCACATTTTCTTTTGCATCCTTATTTTACCCATGTAAATGTAAATGCTCTTCATCCTGAATCTGACTTCTTAAAGGTACTATACCCTCTTTCTCTCTACACACCTACAGTATATTCATGTATGTATGCTTATAAGTTATCTAGCTCTTTAATGTACATTGACCATCTTTCTGAAGTGTGGACCATTAGCATACAGATAATACAAAACATAGGATACTTATAATCTTATATCTAGATCTAGCACAACATATCCACACATTTAAAAGTGTCTAGAATTGCAAAATGTGCATTTGCTCAAAAAAAAAAAAAAGAATTGCAAAATGTGCAGAGAATGTATTGTAGTAGATCAAATCTAAAATATTTATATCTGAAAACATGAACACGTGCATTTGCTATGTCTCAATTTTTTTTCTCTGTTTAGTACATTACTAGTATCTATGAATTTATACGCCATATATATGAAGTCTCTTTGTTATTTTTTAATACTTGCAACTGTTAAGTTTTAGTTTCCTTTCATTGGATAGGAACTGAAAATATTTATACACATACAAATTGGACAAAATTTCTCTAAGTTTCGTTATTGCATGTTCCATGAAAAATTTACATATTTGTCGTGCCATGTGCAGTGGCGGACCCAGGAATCCAGAATAGGGTATGCACAATATTTAGTAAAAAAATTTTTTTTTTTAGGTTTGTTTTATTCGGGTCGGGTTTTTCCGGGTTTCGTAGGTTTTTCAGTTTATGCTTAAAACATGTCTATAAGGTGGTTGAAATTTAATACGTGGTTATTATGCAACAATCCATCATATAGCAGGCAAAAAGTTTAACATGCTAATTTACGACACAAATGACAAAAGAAACCCATCATATAGCTGAATGCTCAATGTAGCAAAGTTTTTTTTGTAAATTATCCTAATTCTTGATCATAAATTAAAACATAAGTTTTTTTTCAGCAAAGGAGCTCAAATGCTCAATGTAAAAGGTAACCCAATGAAAAGAAAAAGAAAAGAAAAGAAAATTGTACTAGTATTCGTAAATTATATCTTTGTTAGTAGGTTGGGCTTTGGTAGAAAAGGAGTGGGCAGAGTAACAAAACTTTACATTACACTTGGGCTAGTTAAAAATACAAAGCATTTAACCTACACCTAGTGCACGCCTGTCTCCTTCTTCTTCAAAACCTGACACTGCCTTTGCTTAAAATTACCAGGAATGCAATTTTTTGCATTCTTTTTTTTTTCCTAGAAAAGGCAAGTTAGATTGGGTATGCACTCAAAATTTTCATCCATTTTAGAGGGTGTGTACTCACAAATTTCCAGTGTATATTAGTGTTACTTCTGAAAAAAACCAAAAAATTTACACTACCAAGATTTTACACAGGGTATGCACCTAGATCCGCCCCTGGCCGGGGCTTTGGTAGAAAAGGAGTGGGCCGAGTGACAAAACTTTACATTACACTTGGGCTAGTTAAAAATACAAAGCATTTAACCTACACCTAGTGCACGCCTCATTGTCTCCTCCTTCAAAACCTGACACTGCCTTTGCTTAAAATTACCAGGAATGCAATTTTTTGCATTCTTTTTTTTTCCTAGAAAAGGTAAGTTAGATTGGGTATGCACTCAAAATTTTCATCCATTTTAGAGGGTGTGTACTCACAAATTTCCAGTGTATATTAGTGTTACTTCTGAAAAAAACCAAAAAATTTACACTACCAAGATTTTACCCGTGCTCTAAGCTAGAACCGCCCCTGGCCATGTGGGATATATATAT
>BQNB010092798.1:0-13012 GCA_026074375.1 Tanacetum coccineum
AAGCTTGGAAAGTACACAAATCTGCACTAGTTAGAGTTAGGTTCTAAACAATTATTAATGGCAACATGGGTGACATAACATAGTTGGTTTTATAACACGTAACTGTGACACCTGTAAAAATTCAGGTTTCACTTTTTACCATTTAGGTTTAACTACTTACCGTAAAACTATCAAATTACCACTTAATCTCAAAAGGAAGTTATCCTAAGAGTGATATACAATATTATAGGCTATAGAGAGCCTAAGTACCATGTAAATGTCGTTAATATTTCATATAAAGTCTAAAAGGATATTTTAGAGCCTATTAGTAATACGATCATATCTTTCGCATTATTTGTGAACGAAACATTTTTCTTATATCTTTGTGATCCCAGCACCTAAACAAAACCCTAAAATTGAGTTTGCATCAGTAGTAAACTCATAAAATAATACTCTAAACATTCAAATACCCGTGTACGTTTATTTAACCGCTAATTACCCTAATTCACCCAATAGTCATTTTTACTTCCATTTAACTTGCCGTAAACTCAACCCGTCATATCTAACACTCAAGTAAACCTTGTTTACCCATGTTACATATAATTTAATAAGTTTTACCCACAAATTACCTTGAATTCAAGTTTATACCACTTAACTTTACCAATTACCACTTTATACAAAACACTTCACTTATTTTCCTTATTACCTTTCATTAACCATTTACATTTACCTTGGTAACATGTTTTTACATTACAAAATCAGATTATTAATCTACTATACATTATTTTACAAGTTGCTAGCCTAATAACACCATAATAAGCCCATACTTCCCCACCACCCATACTAAAATCCCTAAAAACCCTCCTATTCATTTCTTTTTCATTAACACACTATTCTTTGTGATAATGGCTAGGATTTCATGATCTATGGAAGCTATAAATTCAGCTCTTGAGTCCTTGGTGAAGCACACCATTCGAAAACACAAACACAACACCCATTTCGGTTCATTTCTTGGCCGAGCACTCAAAACAACCCCATATCACCATTTTGTTCAACAAAAACCCTCACTTGCTGCTTGTAAACCTCATTCATATGTTACTTAAATACCTACACAAGAAACCTAAGCAAGAACTGTTGATCCCACACCTTGATCGGTTCTTTAGAATATAAAGAGTTTGTTACCTTGGAAGAGTCCAAAATAACAAAGATTGGTTTCGTATATACAAGTTCTTTGCTCCATTTCGTATACTCTAGCTTCAATAACAACTCCTTTGGTTGGTGTGGTGACTCACAAGACAGTACCTACTCAAAAATTTAAGCAATTGTTTTTGGTTTATCGATAGAAGTAGAAAACGTGGGTTTTCTAGGTTTTACTGGCTCGTATACACTCAAATCGTCTAAGTCCTTGTGAGTTATATTTTTATATGTTCAATATTATTTTATACATGCATTAGTCCTAATTAGAAGTGCTTAAAGTTTAAAAATAGCTTGAAAGATATTACATGCACACGTAAAACTTACATGTGTATGTAAAAATGTTGATATTTCTTAAAACGTAAACAAAACCTAATTTCTTTATTGTGAATCTTGCATGTATGATAAAATGAACATAGTTAGTATCTAAATAAACGAGAAAGAGTTATAAAGTCCATAAAATCCATAGTGAACAATTAGTTTTGTATAAAAGAAAGAGTTGTTTAAACTCATCCTTGTTTAAGGACAAGGATACATGTCACATATAAAAACCAAACACTGTCGAATACTAAGCTTAACCAATGAGAACAGGAAGAAACCCATGCCATTATAAAGTTAGAACACTATAAGCTTCAATGGCCCTTATTGAATCAATTAAAACGATATAAAACGACCCAGATACGATCCGTGAAGGATACCATGATTTTATGGGAAAATTAACGATTTATAATTAAATACCTAAATGTTAGCCTATAAACGAGACACCTATAAGTAATAATAGTAAATGATATTTTTTCGCTGTAGATATATAAAATTTATAGAGAATACATCTACGCCTCAAGAACAAGTAAAAAGGTTAAATAACGAAGTCGCAGAACGAACACCTGAATTGACATTTTTTAGCATATAAAGTCGTAATAATACTACTAACCTTTTCTTTAAAAAAATTTAGTGGTATATTTGAGTACTTGAAATCTAAATAAGACTATATTAATTTATAATAATAAACTTGACTTTTATAAAATATTTGGCACATAATAACTTGTAAATTTATAAACTTTTAATGTAACCCAATAACGTAAAAAAACCCATATTAAGTCCGTAGGAACATAATAGGATAACCATTTTGAGAGACCCCATTTAGAGAATTTATTTCTGATCCATAAACACAAATCATGATCTTGTAATATACAGACCATATAATATTTTTATAACAAGTAATATGACATACGATGATAAACACCTATGTAGAGGCAAACTAAAGAGAAAAGACATATTACGGGAAAGAATAAGAACTTTGATTATTACGAAGGTATAACGAATAAACATTTCATGAACTCAAGCACTTTACAAGGATGGAATAAAGTGCATAGAAATACATATTTGTATTGCACACATGGTATAAGTAGACATGATTTCATTATTTAAGTTGACGCATAGATGGTTTGTATCAATTTTTTTTTTGTGCCAATCCGTTTATTGCAGGTATTTTGGCTATTCAGGATGTTTCATAGCCCCCTATCTTATTTGTTTTAAATAATCTTTGGGGTGGAGACATGGCTTATGTTCAAACGTGTGAATACAAGTACAATTATTCAGTAGCTGATTGGTCTAAAGTCCCGATTTAATCCAAAGTTCTATTTGTCCCACTATCATGTAACCTTAATTATTTGTAAGTGTGATGTTGTGATAGATTCAATACCGGGATTGACGTCCCTGGTTCATAGGTCGGTCTTGGACTGACATTAGTCAAGCAATACAGTTTCATTTGAATCAAGTTATGGGTGTCCGGATTAGGCACCTACATGGGAGGCATATTCAATTCATTGTTTGGTATGAATGTTAACAAGCTTTGGTGTCAATGAAGCTTAGACAAAGTAGTAATGCAATTTATGTGACTTTGTATGGTTATATTGTCACATGTGGATACAATTATGTGTTCATAAACACTATAAACATTTATGCTTAAAACAAAACCGATGAACTCACCCTAACTTATGTTGACATGCCTTAGCAAATGTGTTCTCAGGTTTTAGAAGAATGAAAGATGCATATTGAAGTCTCAAGCATATACAAGACAATTTTTTCCCTGTCAATCTAAAGATCATTTGCACTATCAGAAAAACAATAATATTCATGATGATTTATCTTCCCGCTCAATGTTTAAACCAATTATTATTTTCTAATGCAGAGTAACAATTTCTAAAAACGTCTCCATATAGAGGTCGTTCTGTATTTACCAATTGGAGATACGATAATCATGAAGTTCACACACGACCACCCCCTTCGTTCCAGAGATTTTCAGGAAAGGCACAAGAGAAAAGACTGTGAGGCATTCCGAGAAACGTGAGTCCAAGCAGATCCCCGTAACAGCTCTAGTTATTATTTCCATCTTTTGTTTTACAACACAAAAGGTAATAGAGTCCATCATAGCTAGTTGTTTAATGATTTATTCTTTCATTTCTCTGAATCAGTTTATGGAAACGAATTTTGGTTATGGTAATAACACCATTGATTTTGGATTACATACACTGCTTGGGAAATGTGTTTATCTTTACAATATACAACAAGTATTAAAAGTATCAATATCCATACATGTCATTACTGTCAATTTCCCCATATCATGCTAGGTTTGATAGAATAATGGGCACCTGCACGAAGCCCAACTGTCAACCGAAACCCTCCAGTTAACCGTTCAACCAACCGAAACACTCTGAACATCAATAGTGGCATTGACCCACTAATGCGTCAATCACTCCATGGCTAACGCGAGTAGCAGAAGCACCGCAGCTGCCCGCTCGTAACTCATGCCGCAAGCAACCCAAGAAGAGACCAACCTTAGTCTAAAAACTCTTCCAAAATCAAGTCATACACCTACACGGAATTCCGTGCATCATTGCATAGGAAACTTTGAGGTACTAGAAGAGTGGCGTGGGGGCTTAACCGTCGTGCTTTTGAGAAGCTAGAATCTCAGTTCGGAATAAGCAACGTTGCTGATGGTGACAGAGTAAAATTTGCTTCTAGTACATTACTAGATGGTGCTTTAACTTGGTGGAATGTGTATGTTCGTTTCGTCACTTTAAATACTGCTCATACAACGCCTTAGAATGATTTCAAAGCTATGTTTATCCAGAAATATTGCCCTCGAAACAAGGTCAAACAAATGGAAAATGAGCTGTGGAATTTAAAGGTGAAGGGTACAAAACTATACTTTGCCGTATAATCAACGTTTTCAAGAACAAATTCCTCTTATGTCCCCTGAAATGGTGCCCAACACCAACCGGTTTATTGGAACTTACATTAATGGGTTACCTTTGAACTATCAAAGGGAGATGGTGACCTCATCCAAACAAGTTGACTGAGCATGCGGAGCAGTTTGAAATGTGTCTCAAGGATTGATGAATCAAGTTTGTGGGCAAAAAAATACGAGTTAAGGAGAAAACTCTGGTGACAAGCAAAAATGGAATGTAAACCACTACAACAACAGCAACGCCAACAACACTAGAAATTTCAATCCAAACAAATACCCATAAACGGCAAGAGTGTTCACAGTCGGACAAGGTATGTATGCTGGAAAATTACCATTCTGCGGGAAATGTGGTCGACACCACACTTGACGCCTGCGCCTCGCTGACTTGCCACAACGTGGACGGGCAGGGCATAAAAGCCAAGAATGCCGAGCTCCACCTCATCCTGCAAGCCAAAGAGGACCCGGAACCCAAGGAGGACTTGGTAGTGATGTTACCTGCTTCAGATGCGGTAAAAAGGGGCATTACAAGAACAAGTGTCCAAACAATGGAAACCAAGTCCGTAATAATCAAATTCGAGGTAATCAGCACCAACCTCAAAACCATCAAAAGCAATGAAACCCTCATAGGAAACAACTCAAAGCCTCAACCGTCAAACCCAAGAAGAGGAAGCAAAGCACTTGGCAGAGTATACGCAATTGTGTACAGACAGCTGCTATATAAACAACAAAGTTTTCAAGTGTTACATGGTCCTAAATATAATGTTTATGCTTCGGATAACTATTTATACGGGTGCGATAGGAAGTTTTTTTTTTGTCGTCTACTTTCAGAAATATATAGATGTCACTCCTACTACTCAAGATGTCAATTTTTTTTTTTTTTTTTTTTTTTTTTTTTTTTTTACTAACGTAGAAATTAACCGGACGGAAGTCACTAGCTTACCATACCAATTTAAAGGGAGTACCTCTTAAATTGCAAAACCACTCGTTCAACATCGACTTACTCCCCCCTATAGAGCTAGGAAGTTCGACGTTATCATTCGGAATGGGATTGTATAGTCAAAACATCATGCAGAAGTGTATGTCATGAAAAATACATTCGTTATGTCGTATAGGAATAGGTACTGGTCATACTAGGCGAAAAAGTGAGTTAGATAATGAATCCAGATTGCAGCATCTCGAGGCATTCAGAACACAAAGGTACATCAAGAAAGGATGTCAATTATTCTTACTTCAAGTGACGAAAAAAGAGGAGGCTGAGATCTCAGAGAAGCGAATTGAAGATGTGCTTGTCGTTAGAGATTTTCCGGAAGTATTTCTCGAAGATTTACCAGGACGTACACTTCTGACACGCAAGTAAATTTCATATCCAGTCAATACCAGGAGCTGCTAACCTGTCGCTCGCACTACCATAAACCTTGGGGGAACGCCGTCATTGCACCTGCTAAATAAAGAATTAGCCGAACATCTAAAAAGAACATTTCTGACGAAAGGTTTCATTTTCGTCCAAGTATCATCCCCCTGGGGAGCACCGATTTATTTTGTCAAGGGAAGCAAAGATGGATCTTTCCGCGATGATCTGTGTCACGATTATCGTGGAGGATGTTTGCAATAAACGCCAACGAGTCTGAAGAAGATTCGTTCTTCCAATTACCCAGGATTCGGATGACTTATCTCGATCCATTGTATGCAAGGTAATACTCATAGTAGATAATCTACTCAAAAAGTTGACTTTAAGGTCAGACTAGTCATTCAGTTACAGAGGGTAAGAGAGAAAAGAAGCAAAATCCCCCCAAGCACTAACAGCTTTATCACAAAACTGATACAAAACCACATATAATTTCATAGTCGATGGCCATTTAGAGGTTTGCGACGAACCCCCCTACGGATTTCATGGGATCTTTATATGAAATTGTGTGTATGCCAAAACCAATAATCCACTAGATAAGTTTGTGATTTGCGTGTTCATTCTGAATTGATCATCTCTCACAAGCTAACATAATCTGCCCAGCTAAACAAGAAAAATGAGCTACGAGAGAGCAACCTACAAGCAGAATTATCTTGAGATAAGTCGCCTTGTTAGCTGAAGAATAGGATAAGCGTATGATGATATAATTGGCCAATAAAATTTTATCCAAGATGTGAATATTATGGATCATACTAGTAAAGTCGTCCTTGGACTACGGTGATTACAGTAGTTGGGTTATCGTCACGTAGACCCCAACAAACCAACATCGAGCGCATGTTAATAAATAATTAGGGCATCCTCTCTGACTTACCCTAAACCTTCCGAGATAAGACATTCGTCAAGATTCTATTTCAGGTCTTGCTGGCTACTAATAGGTTCAGTATCTCAATCGACAGGAAATTCTCTTAAAAATAACATGTAAGCCTTCAAATGAATGAAGCTGACATCTAGAAGTACTAATGAGTTATTGATTAGGTAGGGGCGAAGAACCCTAAGAATTACGTCAAAGCTATCCATATACAATTGTTTTGAAACAGAGAGCTATTGTTTGATGGCAGTGCGTAATTTCTATATTGCACAACCACCGAAGAGGTATAAGAATGATTGTTTTGGTAGGTGCGTATTGTGAGTCAATATCCTAAAAAGGGCTTAGGTTGGGCTGTAAACTAATGCAAAGAGCGGAGCAGGTCTATTCGTTAAGCATAAGCTATCTAGACAACTAAGTAAGTCTCATTAAAAAGAACTACAAACTCCAAACACTCCATCAAGATCTTAAGAATTAAGGAGTCAGTGGTGTTACGCCCCTAAAAGATCTTGTGCAGGACACATATTTATATGAGCACATAATGTGTAGAGTTTCACATGATCATATTATTATAGACGTGATTGAAGAGCGCTTACAACAATATCTTAGTACCTAAAGATGAACTCAATATTAACGCATCATGGCGTATACGCGTCAAATGGATATGAAACTCGCCTCTCAGTGATTCAACGCAATATGCGCGTAAGTCAGTATTATATATCATGCGAGGAAAACAAAATATTGATTGTAGCAGAAATGCTCTTCGAGCCGAAAAGAAAGGAAGTGGAACACAACTTACAGAAGTTAAGCCCAATCGTGTATGACCTCATTGGCGTTGGTCCTACCACTACTTTCCGTCACGAATACCTTAGAAGCTGCTTAGAGATCTAGCGACCAGCCATTAAGGACTGAGAAACATTAAGACAGAAGATATTGGTGGGCAATGCCTTCACATATACAGTTATTATAGTGATGAGTCTCGTCCTCAGAGACAATGCAAGACCACGCATTGATAAACTGGATGTGATTTCGAGAGAAAACACATAACACACGAAGCGTTGGTTATACCTGAGTCGTTCAAAACGGTGGAAGAACGCCAAGGTCTTTTGGATTAATGAACGAGTCGCATACAGTTAAAGACATAGTCTACAATTCATCCCAGGATCCGACAAGAAGTACCAATGACATGGAAAAATATGCATATATTGGTGGCCGCTAACGCGATAAGGCTGACATCTTGCCACTAATATGGCTCAATAGAGATTGCCATGACATTGTGCTAAAGTTCGAAGTAGAACACCCTAAAAGCCATCTGATTTCAAGTTGCGTGTCCAACCCGATCCTACCAAACTGGAAAAGGTAAGGATCGCAAAAGAAAACAAAGGACATTCATCACCATAAAGTTTACCCAAAACCAATCCACAGTGAATTCGATACAATACTTAGGGAGGTCATTGTTGAAATCAGTCTTCTATACCAATCTGCTCAACTTCTTGCCAATCCAAAGGAAGACTAGATCAGATAGAAGGGAAAACTTGCGAGACTTTATGAAGAAAGGAGAAGTAGTCTCAAAGGCAATGGGTAGTCTAACCAGAGGATAGTCCAATTACTCTCCGAATCGTGATAGGTCGTATTCAACCTCGAGATTCTTGGCAATCATTGCTAAAAAGCATAGGTACGCACATTGGAACACATGAGCACATTCTCATCAATGCCTCTAACCGATGGTCAGGAGTTGAAAGAACCATTCAAGAAACATTAGAGGGACAGCATAAGAAGCCCTGTGTGATTGACTTATGGAAATGGTGTGTTAAGACAAACTTACCCCTAGTATGAACTTCGTCGATTCAAACAACAAACAGTTTCCGAACAATCAAGAATCAAACTGCAATACCTTTCGAGAGCCTCCTTATACGGATAAGTACAAAAATGTCGTTTACCTAAGCTATTCTTGTTTGGAGCTAAAGTTCGGGAGACGGCACATAGCTCACATCGGGATTGAACTCCGAGATACTCATGAAAAACCACGAGAAAAGATCCTGTTAAGATTAGGAATCGTATGCAAAGCTTAGCCCGGTTAGAAACGGATCAAAAGATCAATGCTGACAGAAAAGAGGCGTAATGCCGCTTGAAGTAATTCGAACGAGTTTGGAGATACCTAAGGTCATAGCTCCAAAGCTTGCGAACGACGATAGGCGAAAATGTGTGATACTCGATTATAGGAAACCGTGGAAAGCTAAAATCTCGTTAATAGAGATATTTCGGGACCCTCTTCGGATGCATCGATGAAAATGAATGGTCCAATGGCATTACTAGTTTTGGAACTCTACAGAGTACAGAACGTACTAGTAAGAGAACACAGAACTGTGGTTTCACGGTTTGCAAAACCCGAATAGAAATGTTAGTTGTCCGAATGGACACAAAACCAATCGTTATATCCTTTGAGACGAGTATGGAGATGCCAACTCGACGACAAACTCCAACTACTTCATATGAAATGAAACAACCCTAGCGTAATGAGGATTATGGACCCACTGCAGATAGATGGTCAAAACATTACTCCAAACAAGAGGATCAGCATTAACCTATCTGTTACATTGATTCTATTGGGAAATCTTTCACATGTAGTAGAGAGTGTCCTGAGAATTTCACTTTGGGAAATCAGTGTAGGCGAACGCAGTATTCAAAAGACAAATATCCTCATCAATATTTCCTCGAAACTTACAACCTAACTATGTCAAGCTTTCTAATTTCGCGGAAGAAACTCATTCTAAACATGGGGAGGCTGATGACACTCTCATAGAAAACTAAGGTCTTCTCACTTTATAAGCCCAGTCATGCTATTTCCTTACTAATTTACTCGGTAATATGAACAAACATTTCAAATGATCTATTTATATCTCAAAAGAGATGTTATGCCCTACGAAGTTAAACAACTAGAATATCATAGCGGCTCAATAGAGAGCCGTAAAATACAGTTATGAGACATCATTAGATATTGCATTGTAGTCTTAAAAAGGGTATATTTTAGCAACCGTTTTTGCAGAATACGCAGTTATAATTTCTTTTCTACATTATTTTGTTATGAATAAAAATATTGTTTTATCTTATAGTCGTTGTGACCCAACACATAAACCTAAAATCTAAAAATTGAGGCTTTTACATTCAGTAGTAATACTCAGTAAAATAATACTCTAAACATCAAATAACAGTGTACGTTCTATTTAACCGCTTAATTACCCTACATTCACATTCCAATAAATCTCATTTTTACTTCCAAGTTGAACAAATTGCCGTTAGTAACTCAACCCGTCAAGAATAGGATCAAATCACCTGCAAGGAGTAAACCTTAGTTATTTTACCCATGTTTCAACATATACTTTAAAACTTAATTTATCTTACCCCTATAAGTATTACCATTTGAATTCAACGTTTATACCACATATTAACTTTACCAATTACCACTGACAATTTATAACAAAACACTTCACTTATTTACTTCCTTTATTACCTTTCCATTCACCATGTTAGCATTTACCATATCGGCATAACAATTGTTTTTTTTAACATTTCAAAACTCCAGATTATACAATCTACCATACATTATAGTTTGACAAGTTGCTCAATTTGCCTAGATAAGTACATAAATATAGCCCATACTTGCCCACCTAGCCCAATTAGGGACTCAAGTAATTCCCTAAGAACCCTCCCATATCATTTCTTTTTTCATATCACTCACACCTATTCCTTAATTTTGTAAAAATGAGCTAGATTTTCATGATTCATGAAAGCTATTAAAAATGTACAGATCTTGAGTATCCTTTTGGTTGAAGCACTAACCCATTACGTGATAAACGAACAAAACACAACACCAATTTCTCTAGTTCATTATCTCTCTTCGGCCGTAACGGAACGCACATCAAAAAACATGTCCCATAATCCTAAGAACCGATCTTAGTACTTAATACAAAAAACCCCTCGTTACTTGCTAGCTGTCCATCCCTCAGTTCATATGTTAACTTTAGCGACACACCGTACACCAAAGAAACCCAAAAGCATGATTGAAGATATCTCCATTTAGTCCCGAGAATCAAGCCGTTCTGGGCAAGAAACTTAAGCAAGAACTATCTCCATTTGTCCTAAAACCTTCGGCCTAAGACGTAAACTAGGCGAAGAAACCCTAAAATACACGAAACTCTAGTTTTGTGTATACAAGTCTTTTGCTCCATTTCGTGTACACAAGCTTCAAACACATTCCTTTGGTTGGTTTGGGTGATCACAAGACGGTACCTACTCAAGATTTAAGCTTTGGTTTGGGTTTGATCGAGTAGAAGTAGAAAACGTGGGTTTTCTAGGTTTTACTAGCCCGTATACACTCAAATCGTCTAAGTCCTTGTGAGTTATATTTTTCTATGTTCAATATTATTTTACACATGCATTAGTCCTAATTAGAAGTGCTTAAAGTTTAAAAATAACTTAAAAGATATTACATGCACACGTAAAACTTACATGCGTACGTAAAAATGTTGATATTTCTTAAAAACGTAAGAAACCCTAATTTCTAAATTGTGAATCTTGCATAATGATGAAATGAACTTAATAATACCTAAATGACATAAAATGAGGTAAAATGTCATAAAAACCATAGTGTACAAGTTAGTTTTATAAAAATAAAGTTTTGCCGAAACCCTCCTTGTTAAAGGACATACATGTCACAATTAAATTATATTTCGAACACTATGACTTGACTAATAAAATCAGAACCCATTACCATTATAAAGTAGACATTATGAGCTTTCATTTACCTTTTGAATCAATTAAAACGGATATGAAACGACCAAGATATCGACCCGTGAAGATACACGATTTTATGTGAAATATAAAGATTTATAATTATGCACCAATTTTTGCTATATGAACGAGGCACCTAGAAGTGGTAATACAATGGGAATTTTATTGTTTTAGATACCTATAATATAGAAAAGTCTCAGCACCAAGAATCAAGTAAAAAGGTTAAATAACGAAGTCGCAACGAACACTTAAAGTTGGCATGTCTAGAATAAAAGTCATAAAAATCCTACTAGCATTTCCTTCAAAAATTTAGTTTATTATTTGATAACTTGAAATCTAAACAAGACTTATATTATTTCATATTATTCTTGACATATTAAATTATTTTGGACATAATAACTTGTAGATTTATACTTTTATGTAGACTCAATAGACGTAAAAACCCTTTTTAAGCCTTAGAACATAAATAGACCGTTTGACAAATTTAGAGAATTATCCGGCCATAAACTCAATTATGATCTTGTAATATACAACCTATAATATTTTATGAACAAGTAATATGACATACGAGTATACACCTATCGTGGGAAATCTAAAGAGAAAAGACATATCACGAGAATAAGAACTTTGACTTTTACAAGGTATAGCGAATAAACATTTTCATGAACTCAAGCACTTACTAAGGATGGATAATGCATTGTACTCACTTGTTTTGCATACATGTTAAAGTAGACATGACTTCATTATTTAGGTGACGGATAGAGTGTTGTATCAATTTTCCGTGCCTACCGTTTATTGCAGTATTTTGCTATTAAGGTGAGTTTTCGTAGCCCCTATCTTAGTGTTTTAAATCATCTTTTGGAGTGAGACATTGCTTATTTCAAACGTGTGAATATAAGTACAACTATTCATTACTTATTGGTCTAAGTCTCGATTTAATCCAAAGTTGCTATTTGCCCACTATCATGAGCCGTTAATTATTTATAAGCGAGAATGTTATGGATAGATCTACCAGGATTGACGTCCCTGTTCGTCTTGAACTGACATTAGTCAAGCGGATACAGTTTCATTTGAATCAGATTACGGGTGTCCCGGATTAGGCACCTGCACGGGCATTCAATTCATTGGTGGTATATTTTCCGTCATCTTTACGCTGATCGAAATGCCAACGCAACAATTTGGCCTCTTTCTTGTTTTCAAATAACTATTTCAGTCTCGATATGATGGGAAAATACGACAATAGCTTAGCCGGGTGTCCATTTTTTGTCACATCATCATCAATTTCATCTGGTTCCTTTTTATACCTTGATGTTTCGCAAGTAACACATGCATGCACATTTTTGTAATCTCTATACAACATACAGTCATTCAGACATGCATGTATTCTTTAAATCTCTAGACCCATTGGACACATTATTTCTTTAGCTTGGTATGTAGAAATGGGAAACTCATTATTCTTGGGAAGCAATCGGTGCATAAAATCTAATAGTTTTGTGAAGCTTGTATCACTCCAACTACTACTTGCTTT